>VSDK01026489.1:124307-192078 GCA_009767595.1 Symbiodinium kawagutii
ACTCTTGTTGGACGCTGGTGTAAAACACCCTGACCATGACACTCTTGTGAAATCATTTTGCAGTGCCTTGACACTCTTGTAAGGCATTGTTCTTGGACATTTTTTACTTGTGAATCTATTGATTTGGCTGTAGAGGCCCACACTTAGAACATCTCATGGTTGCACGCTCTAATAAGGCACTCTTGTAAGGCACTCTTTTACTGGTGAATCTTTTGACATAGCTGCAGAGCCCACACACTTCGAACACCTAAAAACAGGACTCTTATGGGCCTTTTTGGACAAAGGATCTAGGCATGACACCCTTGTAAGGCACTAAAGCGCTCTTGTAAGGCTCTTTTTTGCTTGTGAATTAAATCTTTTCATTTAGCTGCAGAGGTCCCACACTTAGAACCTCTCTTGTATGCTACGACACTCTTGTGGGCGCTGGTGTGAAGCACTCTGACCATGACACTCTTGTAAAACCGTATTACTTTGACACTCTTGTAAGGTTTTTTTCTTAGACAGTCTTTTACTTGTGAGTCTATTGCTTTAGCTGCAGAGGCCCCACACTTAGAACGCCCGTTGTATGCTATGACACTCTTGTGGGACGCTGGTGTACAGCACTCTGACCATGACACCCTTTTAAAACGATATTACAGTGCCTTGACACTCTTGTAAGGCAGTTTTCTTGGACATGTTTTTTTTACTTGTGAGTCTATTGATATAGCTGCAGAAGCCCCACACTTAGAACACCCGTTGTACGCTATGACCCTCTTGTGGGACGCTGGTGTGAAGCCTTCTGACCATGACATTCTTGTAAAATCATTTTGCAGTGCCTTGACACTCTTGTAAGGCATTGTTCTTAGACATTGTTTTACTTGTGAATCTTTTGATTTAGCTCCAGAGGCCCCACACTTAGAACATCCGTTGTATGCTATGATCATTTTAATCTTGTGCGACACTCTGCAAATGCAACTCTAGGATTGACACTCTTGCATGACAATCTTGACTTGACACGTGCAAGGCACTCTTGTAAGGCAACCTTTAACTTTGAAATCTGTTGATATAGCTGCAAAGGCCACACACTTAGAACACCTGTTGTATGCTGTGACACATGGTTGTGGGACACCCTTGTGAGACGCTTTCGTCATGAACTCTTGTAAAACATACATACCTAAAACTACATGGCACAGAGCTTCGCACACAAATAAACGGGCATGCAACTTTCACCTGTGCAAGAGCAAAACTAGATTTGTAGAGCATTGCATGGTAGAGCCTCCGGACTTAGAGTACTTCTTGTGTTGTGCGCAAGGGTACGTAGTTTAGGGTTACTTCTGCCAGGTTCTGGCTTAATACCGAGGGATCCTTGATCAGGCAATTTGCTGCAAGATCTACATTGCATTTTCAATAGGAGAAATGCGGAGAGTCATTTTCCGGACTTTTTGCAAAGGATAGTTTCAGCTTCATATGTTGGATTCTTTTGTTTCAAAATGAATCCCGATAAAAAAAGATTATATGGCCCGGTGTGCATGTTCTAAGAGTGAAGCCTCGCAAGGGTAGGAAGTGATCACGGTCATTCAGTTTGGATCAACAAATCTTCCCATATTGAGATCATAGAAAACAACACATGCGATTTGAATTGCATCACCCCATATAGTTGCGCGTGTTCTAAGTGTGAGGTCTCACAAGGGAACGCTGGTAACGGTACAAGTTTGTTTTATTGATTCCATAGATCTCCCGTAGTTCTAAGTGTGAGGCTCGTATCCCACAGACGCGTTAGTTCTATCTCGACAAAGTCTGTGTTAATTTTTTTTCCAAATTTAGTTCTAAGTGATTGTCCGTCACTATAAACGGGTTCCACAGGTTAACCTGTGCGCATCACTTAGGGTCAACATGGGTCCACAATGCCGAGGATGCACTGATGAGGGTAACATGAACCTAGCATCGTGAGAAAGGAACCGAAGCAAACTCATCATGGCCAACCCTACTAATCTATGGAATAGCTGGGAAAATGAAGGGGATTTGTTTCAAACATAATATTTGGTTTGGTACTGTTTGTTTTTTGATTAAATTAGATTCATCCACAATCAAGTCACCTAATGTAGAAAGGACATAAGCATGCAACTAGGACTATGCTTGGATGATATGGCTTTACAAAGACAAGACTTCTTGCGACCTCGGAGAATTTGATTTGTTGTATTCGAACATGGTTTTTCGTTTTACTTCAAAACACAACCTGCCATTATGACCTGTAATGACTCCCACCCGCCGATTCATCTATGTTGATATCCTTGGTTGGGCACCTCCGTAGGTAAGGTTTGCTCATACTCTATACAGGATTCAGGGGTGATGAGTGGCGCTGATTCTACTTCATAACACCGCTTTGCAATTTCAGACCCGCTGTACCGTAGCAGGACTTTGGATGCTCAAGATAGAATAGGTTGACATGTTCAAACCTCGTCACAGAAAGTGCTGTGATCCTTTGCACTTGTTCATCCATGATTATTACAGTTGATGCTTATTGCAATCACGGTGGACCAGTATAATGCAAATGATTCTTCACCGCTATTAGCCACTGTGAGCAATATGCACTGGAGACTAACCAGTAACCATCAAAAAACATCAACTGTGCAAAAATAACAGTATTTTTTCAAAACAAAACCATGTGTGTCCTTCAATGTTACTAGCCAAATCATCCATCATCAAATTCTTACCGCCCTTCCGCACGGTTTTCGTGCGATCGGGCGTGCCCATGCGCCGGCCCATCGCTGGTCATGCCGTTTGCCGAGAGGTCAGGGGGGATTGGGCTGACCTTGCCGCTGTGCTGGAGCAGTGTCGGAGCTCATTTTTGATGGCTCATGACGTTGAAAGAAATTCATGATGCCGTCAATAACGGTTGGAAATCCATGAATCATGATCACTAGCTGATGGTTTCGCTTCAAACTTCATTGACGAGATTTTTTGTATTTTTTTTGGCATGTTGTAAATAGTTAGGAATGGTGAGCAGCGGAAGTGCTGCTGGCCGTGGTTGACAGACCTGGGATTGTCAATGATCGTTTGCCCAGGGGGATTAATGGGGTTAAGAGCTGTCGCGCGAAGGGACTAGCATCACTGGTTGGTGGCTTTTTTTTTCATGTTCCCAAAATTTGGAGTTCTACAGGCCTTTATAACCACCAATAGTGGGTAATAATAGGGATAAGAAGCAACAAAATTGTTTATTATATAGCTACCAGTTGGTGTTATTGAACATTTGTTCCTCCTATGTTTGGGATGCTATTGTTGATGAACGAGCATATTTTTCAGAGGGGTTGAAACCAGCAACCAGACCATCAAGTTCTACAGCATATAGGTGGACAAAACAGTCCAACACTCAGATGGTTATTTTACATCCCTGGGGTACTTAACTGTGGGGCAGTCGCAATCGATGAAATTACCAGCAAACGATACCAAGGCCTTCAAAGTTTGTGAGGGATATTTGAACGCTTGATGTCAACTAAGCGACCATTGATAACACCGCATGATGAACCCAAATGGTCTTGATTCCTGCAGCTCAATTTCATGTTTTTGACCGTGAAGTTCAAGCAGTGTAGATGACTAATTGTGAACCATCACTAGCCATCAATGACGCAACCATTGGCCGTTCTTAATCTAACCATCAGCCGTTTTTCATTTTGCAGCTTTCGTTCAGTTCTGGCTTGAGCTCAGCTGAACTCTTGGAGATGGCAATGGAGAGGGGAAGAGAGATGGTCAAAAGTTGTTGATATGATGGTTTCTCAACTAGGGGTACCCCCAGGTATCATCCTTGTTGAATTATTATTGGAATTAAACCAACTATTTGAGGGAGCTCCCAATATTTTTAAAAAAGCATCTCAAAGATTGCGGGGATGCGAATAACCCAGGGATGCGGCCCTGCGATCAGATTTCTCAGGCCCGGCTACGACATCCCCAGAGTGACCGTCAATGACTTGCCAATAGGCCGCTGGGCGGAGATGTGGCCAGGTGGTAGTGGCAAGCAACGTCAGATATACGATGGGAGAATTGGGAGAACACTCACCATCAACCAGGCAGCAGTTATTTTGGCAATCATGGATCTTTCATCGGATTTGCATCTAAGCCTGCGTGCATTGTATGTGTTGCGTGTAAATCAACAATCAGCAACATGTTTATTTTCACATGTGTGCTTATATTCACGTGTACAACGACATGTCCATCCATGTCATTCTCTATTTTACATCGAGCCTACATCTAACTCACGGTCTTGATATATCTTCCCGTGTTCTGCTTTCCCACCCCCGCTTGGTACAGTGATCCTTGTGGCACTCCCCTCATCAGCAGTTTCCTCAGTTGAAGGAACCCATCCCGTACTCCCCCCCCATGGAATGGTGGGTCCGGTCAATGCCAAAGATGTCAAGCAACGGGTGGGCTTGGTTCATGACATCCCTGGGTACTCGTACCTTTGGGGTACCTGAAGAAAATCCCAAAACAGAGACCCACAGAGACCCCATTTTGTCACAAGGCATGATCTACTTGTACCCAGCTGAAGGATCGATACCTGGCAGGCTGAGCAAGTACTTGGTGAACGAATTCTAGACATGCATTGCCAAATTGAAGTAATCGGACACAAACTTGGCTCATGCATTTGCTGTCCACTACTTGAATCAGACTTACTGAAGCTGTAATGCAAATACCGTGAACCATGTGATGATGGATCAAACCACATTCCGAGTGACATTCTTTGCAACATCCCTGCAGTACTATTAGTTCTCTGTGTTTTTGCTTTTAAGAGTCGCAAAATTCCTCTCAGTACCGATTATGTAACTTATTGCTTGTCATGGTTGCAGCCAAAAGCCCCTTGCTTCTACATCCATGTGAAACCTCGATTAGATAGAACATCCCTCATGTTTCGAAACCACTTACCAGCCTTGAGGATAGTCCAATGACTGATATGCAAAATCCACTCCGGGATCATTATGTAACTTCCACGGCTAAAACCAATCATGACCCAATATATCATCTATTTGATCACTGACCGCTTGGAACGTACAGTTGATCACCAATTATGACCGATTGGATTACTTGATCACCAAGGATAACCTATACTTTAGTTTTCTATACAAACATTTCTGACCATTGATGCAAAGCAACTTACAAACAGCTATAACCAATCATAACCAGCCATTCTCAACAACTATACAACCATTAACCACCAATAAAATCCAACTAGCAATAACACCGGTTACATTGATTGTCCTACGATATTGGTCACACAATTAGTATTCTAAAAACCAGTTTGAACCGATAATGACCAACCATAACCAGCCAGAACTGATACCCAGGGACAAGCGATAATAACGAACTAGTATTATTGTTATTTATTTACAGTCCCATTAGTTATTACTGTGCTTTTCCTTATCTGAATTTAGATTTACATACATATATATATATATATATATGTATTTTATATTACCTTATCCTCATTTTTGTCCATATATTTACTGCTAAGGATACAACCAGCCAATCAACAACCAAAACCCGTTGTGCCTTCGCGCCGAGTCCCAAGCGTCCGCTCGCGCGAAGCCGGCCCTGCGGAACCTTGGCCGGCAACGGCAATGAGGGAACCACTACCAGGGTGGGGACACCAAGGGTTAGTTCACTGTTAGGGTTAGGTGAGTAACTGCCATAGCTGCTGAAAATCAAGTAGTTATAAGGGATAATGACCAAGAATCAATTGGGTGAGCTAATGATAGATATAAGCAGCTTGCTAATCGGCCAAATAATGAGCTTATGACCAAGGGGGCCCATCTTGTAGCTCATACAAGGATGGTCAACAATGATGGCTAAAGATCTGCGATAGTGAATCACGATTAATGATTCTGAACCGTGGAATGACGGCGCTGGAGAGAGAGAGAGAGAGATTGGTTCATGATAATTTGATAATTGTAGATCATTGTTGGTAAATAGGTCGTTCAAGCATGGTCAATAGATGTCAATGGTGGATAGCAATTGAGAGAGAGAGTGGATAGCAAATGTCAATGGCTGATAATGCTTGGTTATTGCTAGTGATGGTTAATGGTGCTTAGTTTGTCGACAATGGTTGCTAATGCTTTCCGCTGATCGTGATGAACCATGCTTAATTGGATGTGGCCAACATAGATCGCCTATGATGGCCTTGAGCCTGATACATCCCAAGCAATAACTACATGACTACATGATGATGGTTCATCACGAAGAAGCTTTGGAGATACACCAGGCTGGTTGTGCATATACATGTGCATATGATAAAGGATCTGCTTTTTTTGCACATACAGTGCATGTGATCACAAATTGATGTGATACAATGAACTTAATGGCTGCTGCAAAAATGGAAGCCAGCATTCGCTTTGGAATCATGCGTTTCCTGCTTAACCCGTGTCAACTACCGTTATCACCAACCACTTCAAGATGATACAGCTGGAAAGATGGCTGAAACTCGGTTCTTCACCTGGTGTCAGGTGCCATGGGTCTTGGCTGCTGATGAAAGGCAGTTATGAGAGCTCTGAGTAGCTAGCATGAAACATGAGGACACGGCATTGTTGCTTCATTGGTTAGATACCTCTTAGTCGGTGCTTACCTGTTGCTTACATTTGTGCACTTGGAACTAGCCCCGCTGGTTGGTGAAAAACTATGGCTGGCTATCATGCTATGAACACAGCCACCTCCGCCAATCGGTAGGTATGCATGGTATCGTGGGGCAAAGCCACCGAGAATCCCTTGCAAATAACAACTGTCAATTCGTGATGATTACGCAATGTTGTGTAATGACAGTTCTGTTTTTTTACACATGTGTATCACAATATAAGTATATAAGTATACATTTATATATCCCGTTTTTTGCCGTTACAGAGTTTTATGGGATAGCTGTAAGAGATGGTTTGTTGCCTGGTTATCCCTGCGATGCCCGTGCCCTGCTCCAACGAGCTTGGCACTGAGACCGAAGATGGTGCTGGCGAGTCGCAAGGTTTGCGACGGCGCTTGCGCGGAATTTGGGGCGACATGAGGGAGCCACTTGGTGAAGCACCCGGGGGCTCCTCCCATCCCCAGTGCCTGAAGTTTCATTTTTTTTTGTGCAGGGTTTTTTTCTTTTTTATAGAAGTTAGAAGCGGTGAAAAAACATGATTAGGCCCATGGTCGATGAATTACCACAGTTGATGGCGTTCAATGATGGTCAGTGATGGAATGTGATGGTTAATCCTGGTTGGCCATGGCTAATATATAGCAGTGATAGTGATTAATAGTTCTTCTGCACGGAGCAACTGCGAGATCATTGTTCAATCGCGGAGCGTCAAGCAGTGCAGAGTTCATTGCTCATAGTGTAATCTAAAATTCCTGGTTGGCTGCTGGTTGGGAGCATGGGTCCCCATGTAGTCCTTTAAAGAGGGAGCTAAGGAGCTAGCAAGAGTGTTCCAACCAAACTGCCTGATGATGATGATGATGATGATGATGATGATGAGGATGATCATGAGGATGAGGATGATGAGGATGAGGATGAGGATGATGATGATGATGATGATGATGATGATGATGAGGATGATGATGATGATGATGATGAGGATGATGATGATGATGATGATGATGATGATGAGGATGAGGAGGATGAGGAGGATGAGGATGAGGATGAGGATGATGATGATGATGATGATGATGATGATGATGATGATGATGAGGAAGATGAGGATGATGAGGATGAGGATGATGATGATGAGGATGATGATGATGATGATCATGATGATGATGAGGAGGATGAGGATGATGATGAGGATGAGGATGAGGATGAGGATGAGGATGATGATGATGATGATGATGATGATGATGATGATGATGATGATGATCATGATGATGATGATGAGGAGGAGGATGAGGATGAGGATGAGGATGAGGATGAGGATGATGAGGGTGATGAGGATGAGGATGAGGATGATGATGGTGATGATGATGGTGATGATGATTATGATCATGATCATGATGATGATGAGGAGGAGCATGATGATGATGATGAGGATGAGGTTGAGGATGATGATGATGAGGAGGATGATGATGATGATGATGATGAGGATGACGATGATGATGATGATCATGATGATGATGAGGATGATGATGATGATGATGATGATGATGATGATGATGATGATGATGATGATCATGATCATGATCATGATCATGATCATGATCATGAGGAGGATGAGGATGAGGATGGGGATGAGGATGATGATGATGATGATGATGATCATGAGGATGAAGATGAGGATGATGAGGATGATGATGATGATGATGATGGTGATGATGATGATGATGATGGTCATGGTGATGGTCATGGTGATGGTGATTGTGATGATGATGGTGATGGTGATGGTGATGGTGATGATGATGATGATGATGATGATGATGATGATGATGGTCATGGTCATGGTGATAGTCATGGTGATGGTGATTGTGATGGTGATGGTGATGGTGATGATGATGGTGATGATGATGATAGGTATATCAGCAACTGACTCAGGCACTGGTTCATGATTTTGTTTTTATCTGGGGAGCAATGCATCATCAAAGCTGCAACTGGTTTATGAAACGCTGGTGGCCGTTGCCCTGCCGCCAGTGGCTCATCCGAGCCATCCCTTTTCAAAGTTTTGTTAGGCAAGGCATTGGTCATTACCACTTCATAATTTGGTTGTAGTTTTTTGCAGCGAGTCAATCCGCCGCCAGGTAACATGAGGAATTTGATCAGGCACCAGGCGGAGCAGTAACGTTTTCAAGAAATGATTTTCAGAGTAGTCCCTCGATCGACTGTGTGCCGGACAAACGGGCCTGTGAAAATTGACCACGACAGCAACTCGAGAGACTTATCTCATCAACCATCAATCATGGACAACTGAAGCTCTTATCCGACGTTAATAAGCTCGGCTGGTCAACCAGTTTTGCTAGGGTCGGCTGGCCAGCATTAGTGCAGTAAAAAGTGATGTCCCTTTTGCAGGCTCATACCCCTTTAACCAATAAACACATGCCATTCCTGTTTGTTTTCATTCGGGACGCAGCTGTTGCCGGGAGTCGTTTCAGCAGCTCTGTTGTCGTTTCCCGAGGCCAAAGATGCCTCCTTCCATGTCGACTGTCTATGGATGCTGGGCGCTGATTTCCAGATTTGCCCCAAAGACGATGGTGTTATCTCTGGGTGGATGTCATGGTTGATGCAGGGGAGCTTTGGAATGCCAACTGCAATCACAAAACCCAGAAATGATGGAAGGAGGCATTGCTGTCCCCTTGCCTGACCTGCTTGAAAGGTGTGAAAAACATCGGCAAAAGGGGTAGTTGATGATCAGTGCTTCCAACGGTTTGCCCCCGCAAAAAAGCTAAATTTGCGAGCAAATATAGGTCCATCATCCCTGAGATTTGATGGTCAATCACCAGCTATCAATAGTAATTGTTAGATATTTGTTCGAAGATCTACCAGTAGTTCATAGTAGCTCACTTGACTCCACCCGCAGCATTTCTCAGCATTTTGCCAGTTGCACAAGCTCAACCACAAATGAATATCATAAATGAACAGTTTGTATAGCTAATAACTTCTATTAAGATTTATTAGCCATCTATCAACCATATATTAACCATGTATGAACCACGGCTTAACCACGGCTTACCCAACCAATGAAGATCCTGCTCCTGCTGATCCTTGGTGTCTCGGACGCCATGCCCAAGGAAAGCGTGACCTCCCACTGCGCCTGGCGGACCTCAAAGCAGACAGAAGTTGCGAACTGGCGAAGTTGTCGAGGCGGCCTCGGAGATGGGGTAGGTCAGCGCGGCCGTGACATGTCGAGCTTTGTTGGACCACTTAAAGTGACAAAATGATGGTTAAGGACAGTTAAGGAGTTGAGTTGGATGACTACTGGGTGGCTTACAGCCACGGACTTTGTTTTTTTAGTGTTTTTTGGGATTGCTTTGATTTACCATGTTCCCAATTAAAAGTTCAACTTTTAGCAAGGGATCTATGAGCCACGAAGACTACTAGATCGCGAAGTGACAAAACACATGCGAAACGGTCTAGGAAAATTTCATTGGTTTGCTGGCATCGACTGCTGGATCTATCCCCAAGTTGGAGCCAGGGGTAGCCAATGCTAGCCCCTTGAAACGGCCTTCAAAGAGGATGTGAGGCCGGAAACTACGAAGAGGGTTCTAACAAAATGCATCCAAATGCTAGTATATTGTTGGTTATTGTCCAAATTTAAATGGATCTCCCCATATCGATGACTAATAATCCAATGGTAAATGATCATTCATGGTGGGCGAGAACCTTTCTTGTTTGTTATTCTCCCCCATGATCATCAAACTGAACCCCAATGAATCATTGTTCGTTCTTCCTATATAACCACTGAAAACTATACACCATTATTAATGGATAGTATTGGACTGGTTGGTGGTTCTATTTTTTTAATTTTCCCTGGTAATCATGAACACATGGTTGGTAGACCGATATTTTTCATGGGGCTTGAAACCACCAACCAGTATTATCAACCATTGTTTATCTTTACTATATGTTTGGTCATCTCTATTTATACAACCATTGAGAAATTATACACTATCATTCAACATTATTAATGGATACTATTGGATATTCGCTTCCTCAAGAAGGATTAGCATTGCTACCCCTTTTTGCTGATGCTGTTTGCATGGGCTTCCCCTTCCCCCCTTCGCACCTCGCCAGGACGCTTGGCGCCAAAAGGACGGAAAAGCAACAAGGACGGGCTCCCGTTTTGCCCCCCCAGTCCTGTTTCCTCAGCATCAAAAAGGAACCATGCGTTCATTTAAAGCACCGTTAGTCCCTTGTTTCATCATCATTATCTCATTTGTTCATCATGAACTCGGTTTTTCATCATCAACTTATCATTCAACGATTGAGGCGCAGACGTTGCGAATGATGTTGTCCTGCTGGTGTTTGGGCTAACCCGTAGGACCATCATCAACAAACCACTTTTGACAACCTGCATTCAACAAATGACTCGTTAACCACGTTCAGCTGTTTCTGATGGTTGTTCTTCTCCATCGGTTATGGAAAAGAATTGACATAAATCACCACTATACATCATCATGAGCCAATCATTCACCAGCCATTTTCCCAAATCATCAACCCTGGCTGAAGAACATATGGCTGTGGGTCAAAACCCCGTACCCCTGGTTCCCCTATCCCATTACTTTCCCTATAGTTTGTTGGTTATCAATGACCATTATTGGTTTGTTAATACTGACCGATAGCCATAATTTAAATGTTGTATAAACATCGATTCATCAATCACCAAACAATCTCTGGAGGAGCTCCAGCGCCTATGCGCCAAACGGCGCCAGCAACCGCTGGATTTTTTCATGCGCCGGGCAAGTTGCCAGCCCTTCCGTCGCCGGCATTGTCACTGGGAGTATGAAGCCGGGACCAGTAACCTGTGAGCATTGCCTTTGGAAACTTACTAATAAGCATTTGTTACTTTTTAAATATTATTATATGTATACCATACCATTGCTAACATTTTACCATACCATTGCTAATATCAGTTACTAATATTAGCATTTGTTGGCATAAATTAGCCATTCAGTCTTAGCAATGTTATACGACGATACCATTACCAGTATCATTAGCCAGGATTGTGTCCAGGTAGTATCATTCAATGAGGTATGCCAGGTTTTGGAGGTAGGATTAGCCACTGATGAGGATCCGGGTTTTCCGCATCCAGCAGAGCTGATATCCTTTGCGTAGTTCGCACCGAGGGTTTTGCTGCTTGTTCACGGCAGATCCAGTCCTTTATTAACCACATTAAACCATTATCAGTTTACCCAAAGGTTGTGCTTTACCATCATATTTGGGCATTTTATGAACTGTTTGATAGGAAATTCTGTGAAGTTCCCTGTTGAAAAATGTAACGCCTACTGTCACCATTTCTTACCCCTGTTTGTGAGCCATGTTTGTTCAGCTGGTGAAGGAAGCACTTTCGAGCTGGCGGATGACCATCAAATACCAGTCGTTAATGCTTCATAATGTGCAATTAGTCGTGAAAGAAGGGTAATTGTGGTTTATGATTTATGATGGTTACTTGAAGGTCAGTATGGTTACTGAGTGGCCGTGATATTTAAAGGTTGAACCGACATGTCGATCTGCATCAGTCATTCTGCTTGGACCTTTGAAACCGCGCTAAAAGCCACGAAGTAGAAATCCGATGTTTTTCAGTTTTTGTCTTGTTAACAATAACATAGAACAAGTACAGGAATAATTGTGCCGAAACGCATTCTTTTACTTGCAAACAAACTTACTGTATCCTACTGTGGATGCTACAGATATGTGAATCTATGACGTAAATGCCAATTCATTATCTACAAGCATACTACTGTGGATGAAACGAACTGATTTTACTTGTAATTTATGACCCTATGATTTCAGCTTTGGCCGTAGACTGCCATAGAGCTTAGGCTGCGGCACCCCGAGGCACAAGCGCAGCTGGCAACGGCTGATGCCACTTCAGCCTTTTTGTCCTCAGGTGGCCGAGCCCCGAACGCCGCGATCGCCGCAAAGTCGAGCTCAGTGGCTGGATGCAAATGGCGATTCAGCAACTGTGATGCTTTTCTCAAAATAGGGTACCCAAAAAATGTTGGTTTATTGTTATGAATAGTTCATTATATGTTGTAGGATACTTACTATAAACAGTTGTCATTACTATGTGGTTTATTGTTATCAGTTATCACCCTGTTTCTTACTAATCATGAATTGTTTTTATCAAGGATGATAACTGGGGGTCCCCCGTTGTGAGAAACACTGAGATTGTGGTTCAATGATGGCTGATTGATATTGCACTTGATGCTTAACTGATGGTTAGTTGATGATTAATGGAGGGTTAACTAGTGGCAAGTTGATGGTATGTTGATAGTTAAATGATTGCTGAGTGATAATAATTGAAGGTGTTCGGTGATGGTTGTGGTGATGAATTATTGGTAGCGGCTAGTTCATAGGGTTCATTGTTAACAGACCATGGTGTGAATGATGGTTTATTGACGTATATATTTTGTGTGTGTTTTTTCTACAAACTTGCATTGTAATTTTAATGTTGCGCACATTTACAGTGCAGTGTAATTATTCGTTAATCCTTCATTGGTGATGATGCTGAACTAAGGCAAGGGATGATTTGCAACGCGTGATTTCCAGGTGGCCACCAACCAGCCACCTTGGAATTGGCGCGGTTCAAGCCCAAAAGCTACCGCTATCATTCTGAAGATTTTTTGGGATCACAAAACAAGGTGTGGCTCGTTATATATAGCTGAGTTGGTTTATGCTGCAACTTGTGGGTCACCACCAAATAGATGTACTGCATCATGTTGCTCACTAACCATACTTAAGGCTCACTCTCACTGACCACAATGACCGCTCACTTAGAAACCGCTCACTAACCATAGCTATGGCATGCTATGGCCGACTGACCAGCAACTTTTGCGACTGGATATGACGACCGTTCAATGCCTCACCAACTTCAACCATCCTGGGGCCCGACCTTGAAGGGGTGGGTGAGTCTGACGCCAAAATCGCATAGCTATGTGTAGTGCGTGGAACGGTTCAGGCCATGTTGTTCAGAAGTGCGCGCGTGAACATATGTATAAAATTGGAATATATAATTTGTTTGATCTTAGAAATAGATTGTGAACTCAAAAACAAATGTTTACATATGTTTATATATATATATGCATATTTCTTTACATTCCAATATATATATATATATAGATATACGCATACATGTATGCATAGACAATATATGCTGTTGTATCGTACTGTTTGTCGTCGGAATATGTGTTGTAATCCATGGACGTTGGTTGTATATCGGCTCCAAAAGCGTTCCTGTTGCTGAGCCAACCATTTGGGATAGACCGGCTCTGACTTAGATGGATCAGCGGTTTGCCTACATGATGTGTATTCTAGAATGTTGCTGTAGTTTATGTCATTGTCATTTTTAGTTATTGTTTTTTAAACCAATGTTGATTCATTCAAATTATAATCAGCGACCAATTATCAACCTGAAACGATGTTAACCAACATCAACTACCAATATTCGGATGGCCCACACGGTATATAGGCGCTTTGGCAGCATGCCAGGTTGCCCATCGCACCGTTGCAAGCCCGCAACAAGCAGTTCTTCGCACGCAGCGCGAAGATGTGCATCCGAGTGGTGCAGCTTCAAGATACCAAGGCGTGGCCTCCTGCAGTCGCTGGCGCTGGTGGTGATCCATGGCGCGGGTGAGGTTACGCCATTGACGAGGAGGCCAAAATTATGCAACTGAAGGAGGTTATGCCATCACCATGAATCAACCATGAAGAGATTGATGTGTGATGACGGTAGATAAATGGGTAATGAGCTGACGAACTAGAGATGATTGCCCAGGTCATTCCCCAATGTTATGTACACCATGTGGTGCTTCTGAGCAGTGCAACAAGAATGGAACCATTTGTAATGAATTGTGGGTACTCGATGGTAAATATTTCTTGGTTGACCCGTGGTGCATAGTCAGCCAATTAAGAATAAGTGTTATATAAGAGTCACCTGTTGAGAATAAATGGTCAATAATCCATGCGTCAGAACTATAATGATTCATACTGAGCAGTTGATAATTAAAAGCAACCCATGGCTGATCATCAGTTACTAATAAATAGTGGCTAATCAGCAATGGTTGATAATCAATGGTTAACAATCAGTGGATCACTATGGCAAATAATAGTGAAGGTGAACATTCAAGTTTGGTTAACTATCACAGCTAACAATCAATGATCTCTATTTCTTTGCATGAGTATAGCAAGGAAGTAGTGCAATAGCTGGCTATTTACAGCTGTTTGGTATCAGCCCCGGTGTGGAATAAATCGGTGATCAAAATTTGAACCTTTTCCATCTTTTGTTTCACCTGTCGGGGACAGAGAGGCGACCTTCCCTGGCAAAAACTACAGTCCAGAAATTGTAGAACTCGGAAACATGTTTCTTTACAGCTCATTTGAGCCATTCAAGGGCGTGACATCAAAAATTGTTGGGCAACGGGTGATAGTCCAGCAACTCACAACAAGCCCAACCAATCAAGCCAGTATCACCCCTCCAGTCCTGGAGTTTGCACCGCCTGACCTGCACATTTCAGCAAGCTTGGGCCCGCCGGCAATGAGGTAGTTGGAATAATTATCCGCGATGATTTTGATGCAGTGGTCCTTTTTGGTGAACGGATTACCTTTGAAGAAGTGCATGTGTATTTATTAGATGGTCATATGATGCTTGTGGTTGAGATTAAACTGACTGATACCACTATCCATTCACCATTATCAGTATACTGATTAGTCACTCTTGGTTAAACATGACTTTAAGACTGGTAATGCTGATGGCTACGGATTCACCCTTCTCAATCAGAATCGATAACTGATTGCAGTTGAACCATGCTGATGGCACAATTACTAATCCTGATTGACTCAACATTTACCAGCATCAATTCAACATGATTGATTTCATATTCAGCTAGCCAATTATTGGCCACCTACAGTACTAGCCATTTATCAACCTAGTTGGATATTGCAGTGTTATTATGTTATTGATCATTATTGCCATTATTGACCACAAATTAACCGTTAACCTTACCACAATTGACCAATTGCTGTGGGTTGTTATTTCCTTATTGGTAACCATTGTTACGATTTTTGCTTTTTAATGACTTTTTTTTGATTGATTTACCGTTGTTACCCTTTACTAACCGTTATGATTAGGTTTTTACTTGTATTACTAAGCAAAAAGCGGTGTTTAGCTCCGTGGTTAGTGATTGTTTAATGGTAATGGTCAGTCGTTGGTATCACTAAAGCTATTTGACCAAAACAACACGAAACCACTATCAACCACCATATATTTCCATTGTATTATAGTTCTATATTTTCGACCACTATCGGTGTTTCTCAAAATAGGGGACACCCCCAATCATCTTTTTATAGTCATTTACACTACTAACCATTTTTGGGGTCCCCTAGTTTGAGAAACCCCCCTATAGCTCGGACTGTTGTGGTTGCATCGGACACAGCTGCTGCAGTGCCGCGATGCAAGTCTTTGGTCTGTCAGTAAGGCCTGGCAAGGTCTGCTGCTTTGCGCAGATTCTTCTCGCCGGCAAATCGTAGAACTGTGCTTGCACAGGCCATGGCAATCCGAGCAGAAAACAATTTGCAAATGGCCCCGAAAGCTTTGTCGAAGCAGCCTTTCTTGGAAGCAAGGCGCTTGGACTTGAATGCCTTGACATCGGACGCTCCGACGGGCACGGTCCGCGAGTGGGCCGATGGAGACATCCTCATCGATGAGTCACAAATCAACGAAGTGGCGCCGACAGCTGAAGACGCTGTTGCGACGCTGCCCTTTGCAGCGAGCCACTATGTTGACCTCCATGGTCTATGACAAGTTCACGGACTAGTGACCCAGATATATATTTAATGGGTAAAGAGAACACTAAGAAACCCCCCTATACTATCATTGTTAGTCTAGTGTTGGTATAGGTTACTATACCCTTAGTATAATAGAAATAATAGTCACCTATACCCTATATTGATTGTACCCTATAGGTTACCAAATGGGCTACTCAGGTTACTTACTAGAAATAATAGTATACCCCAAAAAGGTTACCAATAGTAGTAACCTATACCCCTACAGGGTATTACTATTAATCTTTACTATTATTATTAGTAAATAATAGTAAGCTATACCCCCATAGTTACCAATAGTATGGTGTTAGCATCACCCTTCTTACCCACCATTTCCTTGGCATTCTCAGCTCCCGCAACGGTTCCAGGTAAAGCTGCGCATCAGCGGTACCAAGGGCAGCGTTTTGGCTGAGCCCGTGGAGACCTGTGCCTTGGAGCTCCGGTGGATGAGTTGATGCTGAAGGGATTTGACTATGGTCATTTAGGGGTTAGTACATGTTTATATATATATATAAATATGAATGTTAGTAGATGTTAGTAGTAGATGAGTGGCGTGACTATGGATTTTACGATTTAGTGGCATCACTATTAGTAGTGGCATGCAATTTTGTTGCTTAATGGTTTTAGTGAACGGATTTGATTGTCATACTGATAGGCAGTGATGGCTGGTGATAGGTGGAGATGATCCTGGAAGTCATAAGGATGGTAGTGATAATGATGATGATGATGAATGTCACTGTTTCTCAAATTGGGATCCCAGAAATGATTGGTTTACGACTAAGCAAAGATTGATTGGGGATGATTTGGGGGTACCACTATTTTGAAAAATCACCAGTTGATATATGGTACTGATCAGCTGGTGGTGATTACTGGAATGGTGGTTTTGATTTGATTCGTGGTAGCGCTAGAGTTTTGCCCCCGGACGAGCAGGTAAAATCACTACCGTTCTGGCAGCTGCATATGGCAAATGATGAGCAGCGGTAGTGCTAGCGTCGCAGGATGTCCAGCAGATGCAGGGATTTGTCTTCAGTTCTATTCGAGCTTTGCTGAAGTTTCCTATCCATTCGTTGTTCCAAACAAAGCCGCAACCTGCTGCCAGTATATGGCTATGGGTCAATATTAACCAACCAATAATGGGGGATAATGACCAACAATGATAAAACAAACAATGTTCAATGATAGGGGAACCGAGGGTGCGGGGTTTTGACTCACAGCCATATGGATTTGTTGTCCTACATTTGTGGGTTCTAACTGGAAGGAGTCGTTGAACTTGCCAGGTGAAACCGCCCTTACTCCAAGCAATGCAAAGGTCACCTGATTTCCGGGCAGATGCAGAAGCTAGCGATTCACGTCACCGAAAAGGGGTGCCCACCAACAGGGTAACCAATAGCGAAACCTGCAGCACGGGTTTGAGAAACCAGGTGGCCTGATCAAACACTGATTTGAAGTTGACGATTATATATATTTGATATAAACCATCTACTGTATATAAAGTTAGGACTGGAAAGTCCTAACTTTCAAATCTGGAAAACCTTTCAAACATTGATATTAATTTTTCCAGATTTGAAAGTTAGGACTGAGAAGCTAATAACTTTGACGGCCTCCCATTTGCCATCATTGACACAATATTGGACTGACCTTCGGTTGAATTCAGGCTTGTTTGAGCTGTTGGAGGCTGAAAGATTATGAAGCCCCGAGCAATTCTTGCACAACAGGAATCTAGTCCTGAGCTTGATCAACACCAATCAGACATTGCATCGTTAGTGCCAGCCTCCATACATGCGATTGGCCACTGGCTTTGGTGATGCCGGACAGGTGGAAAATGTGGCCGTGGCCTAGCTAAGCTAACCTCTGTGAGAAGGTGGGAGAGAGAGAAAAATAGCTGGCTATCCCTACCATGGCATACCCGCCACCTATCTGACAATAATGTCTAGCTGGTGATCCTCAGGGATCTAAGGAGCCAGGGGTATTCCTAAATCACCTTAAAGGGGGAGCTAAAGAGCTACAGGGAGTGGTGAAACCAGATGGTAGATGTGAATATCCATTCAATGCTGCGCGGTGCCCACTGAGAGCCAGCTGCTGGTGATTTCCCCATGTTTGAGCAGCAATTCTTCGTTTAGCATCACAGTATCTATGTCATGGAATAACCCCCTAGGGTGTTACTTTTGTTTAACAAGGAGTTTAAAGAAAAATGATTAAGATATTACAAGAGTAGGATGTTCATATACTTTTTTAATATGGTTTGTTCACCTTATCTTATGTGGCAGTGGGTAAAAACCATTAGTCCCCCTGGTTCCCCTATCATTAACCAGCTTGTTTTCCCTATGAAATTGGTTGGCTATTATCCCCATAAGCTTGGCTGGTTAATCTTGACCCATAGCCATTTATAGTTGACATATCTCCTACTATTGTTGGTGATCATCCCCTATGATTAACCATTCTAACCAGCTACTAATGTAGGTTTATATGTTATTCATGGTGATATCCTTGAAGGATTGATTTTATCCACATCCCCCGAGGTCACGGCCATGGCGGCCATCGACCTCAGGCGTGGATACCAAGCGTCAGCCCTAAGAGAGGTGGGTTGTTGAGGCTTTAATTGGCTTATGACTTAGGTCAATCATCATTGGTTAATGGTTAACCCGTTAACCCAATTAGAACCCTATTGTTACGGCAAGACTCCATAGTTTGCCCGGATGCACAAGACCTGCCCAGAAGTTAGTCTTGCCAACTGTTCAAAACCCTGCGCAGGCCCGTTGTTTTGAAACTCTGAGAATCAAGAAGCCTTAAACCCTAAAACGCTAAACCTGAAACCCTAAACCCTGAAACCCTCAAACCTTAAACCCTAAAACCTAAACCCTAAAACTCTAAACCCTAAATCACTGCGTATAGCCGGTGTTTCTCACTGATTCTTCGAGCAATGTTCAATTGGTAGGAACAGCCGTGGTTTGCTCTCCGGGCAAACCACGGCATTTGCGCGTATTGTTTGGATTAATCATCATTCTTCTGGGCTACAATTGGGTTAACCATTACCCTATCGTATGCAAAATCATTTTGGGCCAAAAGCTAGAACAATGATGGTGAACTGGCGGCCAATGGTAGTGAATAGTCTGTAGATCGCTTTGTGGATAGCGATTGGTTGACACTTCTGTGGTCAACCAATAAAATAGTAGTAACGTAAAGTAGTTTGCACGGTCTCTGTGAGACGGCGGGACGCCAAGCCCAGCGAGAGGGAGAGAGAGTAGTAATGACATTGCATACAGCTGATGATAGTAGCTGATAATGGTTGGCGCATATTGGTCAGCTCGGCAGTATGTGTATTCTCATTAGTGGCTGGCGCATCACATGTACTCATATGGCTATGGGTCAAAACCCTGTACCCCTGGTTCCCATCATTAACCATTGTTTTCCCTATAGTTTGTTGGTTATTAACCACCATTATTGGTTGGTTAATATTGACCCATGGCCATATGTTTGATCATGATCAATCTTGATTGGTGTTGGCTGACGGTCACTGATGGCACTACTGGAGAGTGCTAGCGCTGCCGTGGGAGGCCAACAAGGCGAGAGCCGAACGCCAGGACGGGCGTGACGGCGCTGAGTGCCAACCCAGTCATCAGAGTCATATCCCTCAGGAGGGAGGGATTGATTACCGTGTATATCGGTACCCGGCAAGGTACCCCAGTGACCAAAACTCATGGAAGTCAGGACGGGGTGAGTAATTACTGATTGAATAGTGACCTTTTGCAGCCAACATGTTCAACAGGCTGCGGAAGCAATACTTGCAGTAGAATTGAATCATGGCACCTAGGATGTTGGGAAAGGTCTACAGGCAAAATGTGACCACGTGCCTAGTCATTGTTTTACGCAGCAGGGGTAGGACCAACACATGAGGAAACTAGAAACAATAAATCAATACATTTAGTTTCTTGCTTTGGACCGTATTCCTGCAATAGATAAGAGTAGGAACAAAATGACCATCACACTGCACGCTGATGTCACTTGTTCAACTTCTACATCAAGCGGTGTCCCAGGTGTCAAAAGCTGGTAACAAAAATAGCAATACCGATCTAACAGCGTTGGGGATACTCAAAACACTTTTCCGTCCTGCTTCTCGGCATCATAGGTGGCAAATTCAGGTCAAATCCAGCTGGGCAACACCGGTGTGATGATCAAAGATCTGCCGTGTGGAAAGGCATTCAGCTCTTCAGCTTCGGCTTCATCTGTGCTGACTTCTTTGCCCACAGGAATTTTGTCGCTGTTTAGTCATTGATGGTCATTTTTGGTCATCATGCCCCTACCACAAACCAGTGTTAACCCTCATTACAGGCACCAAAGTGGATCATTATTGCATAACAATGGGGCTCCTACCATCCAACGCAATATTAACTGTCACGGGGTTATGAACCACAGCCCAGCCCACCATTTGATCACCATGAACCAGCTCGCAAAAATGAGCTCCATGATCACTCTTCATCACCACTAACCAGCATCCATTTTCCCAGCAAAAACCCACCAACACCCCAACTTCAACCAACATTTCCCCCAGTTTCCTCCCCATCCCTAGGCTCCACCTTGGGGTCCCCAGCCATATGCAGGACGCGCCCAGCCCCTGGGAGCTGCCCCCCGAGAGCCCCGCGGGGCGCCCCACGTCCAGCTCCGCCGTGACCTCGGCCGCGCTGTCGCCGGAGCCCAGCGGCTCCATGGGCGTCGGGCGCACCGACACGGGGACTCGGAGGAAGGGGCGGAGGCACCGCGGTGCGTGTGGGCGAAGCTGAGGGGATTTGGCTTTGAGGAAATTTGGGGGAACAATGGTTTTTTGCAGATTTTGATTTTTGGATCTGGGTTTGGAAATGAATAAAGATAAACTACAAGGAAATTGGGGTTGATATTTGGTTTTGGAAATGGGGTTTGATAGTGGATTTTCATTAATCCGTACTTTTTGGAGAACAGATTTGTCAAAAGAATCAAATCATGTTTGTTCAAAGGAAACATTAATCTTTGGTTCTAACAAAATACATTTCTGAAAGATACTACATGGAAACCAGGACGTCCTTGTAAAAAACAAATGCCCGGCTGTTCCTGCAAAAATTACAGATTTTCCTCTCCCGGTGCTATATTATCAATCGATTCCAAGCTGTTTCACTGGTTCAAACACTTGGGATTCGATTTTTACGAACAAGTCGAATCACTTCTGATCAGTCGAGGCTTGCAACCTGTAGAGGCCTTGGTGGGACGAAAGCCACCGCGTGTTTCTCCGATGTCGAGTTGGTAATCTGGATTTCGCAAGGAGATCAACATCAAGCATCACCTTTGGTGCTACGAAGTAGGTCCTGTTTCGATGCCATACTTGATTGGGTTGTAAATCCGAATAGCTCCAACCAACCACCGGTGGCGAGTGGTTTCACAACGTTGCAGCCTGCAAAACACACATGCAGCCATGATGAATAGTTTTGATGAACCATTAGTCAACATCGTTGCTGTGATTGCTTCGTTTGTAAGAATCATGACAATCTGGGTTGATCAAGTTCAGTTATGGGCCTTCTATTAGTCATGAATAATCAGTAAACAGGCACCAAGTGGTTGTTGCGGGTTTAACTGAGCAGGAAAACAAATTGTCAACAGGCCTACATACCAGGCTAATCATAGATCCTATATAGATTGAGATCTGTGTTTATCATTAATTTACTCAGCCAATATGATTGTTTGTCACCCATTAATTGCAAGAATCATTGAACAAACATAATTATCATTAGCATTGAGCTATTAACCAGTCATGATGACGTTGACATGTATTAATGCCGATGATTTAATGCTTCAAGGCTTATTGGTCAAAAACCTTCATTACAATGATCAAGGTTATTTTTAATTGATTCATGATCAGCTAGCAAAAACCTCAAGCACTCATGAATGCTTCACCTACGACCGCTCTCTACTTCTTGATTTCATGGTAGTGGATAGGGCCCCACGGCATCCCCCTGTGCGGTTTCGAGGAAAGAAAGAGGAGCAGCCCCTTGGCTTGGCGGCAGTGAATGATGCGCTCAGTAACCTGTGGGATTCCAACAACCATAGGGGTCTTATGAGGATTTTTTGTGGGATTTTGTAGGGATTACTAGGAATAAGGTGTAACTGTATATAACTGTTTTTAGGATTTTTGATTCAATAAAAAATCGGATTATCTTAGAAAGATGATTTGTTTTTTTCAATGTATTTATAGAGATACGTAGATAACAATATACACCCTGAAGAAAAGAGGCGCCGGAGAGCAAGATAGAGAGAGAGACCGGGATTCCAACAGCCGCTGTTCTTGAAAGGCGTTGACCGTGACAAGCATAGGCCAATCCGAGCCGCGGGACCTGAGCATCAAAACGCGCGTGTTTTTGAAATGGCCAGCTGGGTCACCCTTAACCAGGCTGTTTTCCTGTAGTTATATTGGGTGTTGTCCACCATGATTGATGGTTAATATTGACCTATCCATTCATGCCCATTTGAACCTTGGAGTGAGTGGTCAGGTGAACTCACAGAGATATATACCCCGGGGGAAAAAAGAATACGTAGATGCATCATTATGTTCGTTTTGCTTTGCTGACCTTCAGGGGGCTTAGGCGACAGGTGTTCTCTATCGTGACGCATCTGCATTTGGAACCTTCCACAACTATATTCTACCACTCAATTAGCAATGATGGTTTAATGATTATTTGATCATTAGTTGCTGGTTGATAATGATTAGTGGGTTGATTATCACTATTGTATAGTATTGTAATGACTAATCATTAGATTGGTGGGTTCTAATGAGGTTGGCGGGTTACTCACAAGACATTGATTTCTCCCAGCCGCCCTGAGGCAGCTTCGACAGCAAAGCCTGTGCCAACTGCGGACAGCTCTTCGCCGCCACGTCTGACTCGCCGGAGGTTTGCAAACATTGCCGCTTGGTTCCAAGGCTTCCGGGTGGGCGGTTCCAAGGTTGTTGTTTCCATAAGCAAAGGCCTAGGCGAATCAGTGGCTAACATTGGTTGGTATATGGTGAATGGATGAATGGTGGTTAGTTTTCTATAATCATATTATCATGATAAGTGCTGTCATGGGTTGATGGTGATTAGCCATGGTTAGTAATTTTGATGAATCATGGATTATTGTGTGTAATCATTTTCCCGGCATTGGTTTGGGAACAGTAACCCGCCAGAAAGATGGACAGTATAGGAATGTAATCGCACATATTAGTTTCTCAAAACAGGAGACAGAAATGGTTGCTTTTTTGCAATAATGAATACTATTGGATTATTTGGATGATTTGGTGGATCCACTATTTTGAGAAAATACATCTTTAACTACCTCTACTTATATGGCTGTGGGTCATTTCTTCCCAATTAACCCATTCTATTCCAACTACTATTGTTAAGTAGCCATTGAAGATCCCAAAGTGACGGTCAGAACAAACTTAAAGGTGCAATGGTCACCAACAGATGATTACTGAATGATGTGTATTTTTTTCGGGGGGTTGATTCCTTTTTGAAGATGATCCTATGTCTTTTTTTGTTTGCATGCTATCTTGTAATGCTTGAGTTTGTCTCAACAAAATAGCAACGTTCATGTAAGTCCCAAGATGTTTACGGTTGTTGATTCAATATTGTAATATAGTTCATGTTTGCGGGGTGACTGTGTCACAGCTCCCATATGAGGCAGGGGATGGTTGTGGCAGCCGTTGCTGTTGCCCATGTGAGTAGGGTCCCCTTGCCCTGCCGAGGTGGTCACAAAAAGCAGAGTTCTGCCGAGATGAGGGAGAACATGATCCTGAATGCTAAGGAAGACGTTAGGGTCAGCGTTTTTTGTCGCAGATTTGGGGTGTTGTGCTTGCGGTTGTCATGGTGTTTATGGGTGTTTTGCCACTGCAGTTTAGTATTGATACATTGTCGGTTGTTCGTTTTGTTCTCTCTACGTTGCTTTACTTTAGCACGGGTGAACTCCTTGAGAATGCCATGGAGTGGGAGAGAGATATCAGGACAAGTATGATCTAATGTTCAACGAAGGTTGGGCTTTGGTTTATTGCATGGTCAATTTGTTTGTAACTCTTGCTTGATGAAATGCATGCTACTGGTTTCAGGGATGGCAGAAAAAGAACCTCACAGCTTGTGACGGATCGAAGGGCAGTGTATACCGACACGAACCACAACTCAAAAACTGAATTCAAGGGCGGTATCAATCATATAATGTCCAATCATATTCGTACACTTGCCCTATGCATGCAATACACCATCCATTCCCGCTCATAATGCAACATGACCGAGCGATGGCATGACCATCGGTTTGCGGTGCCTTAAAATTGTCATAATCACAATATCGGCGTGTATTTTCTTGTCGCTAAGATGCGTGATGTTAATTAGCAAAATTCACAACTGCCAATCATCAACCAACAATGCTGATGATTAATCATTAGCCAACAGCTGGCTAGCATTCGCTGAACGAATGGTTCATTAATCGTCTAAAGCATTGCTAATTATAATACCCATTAGCCGTTATGACCCAGCAAGCATCACACCATCTCTAAGCTTCCTTAACCATTGATGGTTCATGAATCATTAACAGTCACTATCAGTGTATGAATGCTTAACCATCATTCATCAACCGTCACAACCAGCTGTAGTTATCCCCCACTATGTAGCCATTAGTAACGGCTAGTTGTTGCCCAAGACTGCCCTAAGACAAGTTGGTTCCACTTACAGGTGAATGACTATCTCGCTAACCAACAAACGCGATCATCATCAACCAACAAGATAGGTGTAAACAAGAGTAATCGTCATTATCACTAACCAGCATTACCTATCACAGCAGCAACCAACAATTGTTGATTATCACCATTGAAAGATATCATCATCTACCATTACTAGCTACACGCCAACTTGGTCATGACGTAAGAGTTACGCACCAGAATTGAACAACAAAACACAAATAACCATCATCAAACCACCATGAAATCACCAACAATTCACCATCAAACCACCATGCCAAACCAGCATCAAATCCCCACGTCACCAACGTCAGATCCACATTTCATCCATCAAAGCACCTAGATCCACCAGCCAGGTCCACCACCAAGGTCCACCAGGATCCACCGTCAGATCCACCAGCGTCAGATCCACCACCTGCGTTGCTTCCAACGAGGTCTTCAACAAGTTGCAGGACCACAACGAGGTTCACCGGGACGATCTCACCAAGGGCCTGGAGCTGCTGGGCGAGCTGCGATGAATCCATGGATGATATGATGGTAATAGGAGGGTTAAGAGTTGGCTATTATCATCCATAGTTGGCTAGTGATTGATCATAGTTGGCTAGTGATTGATCCATGGTATATCCATAATTTGATTGATCCACCTATGATCCATAGTTGGCTAGTGGTTGATAGGTGGTTTATTGGCTAGTGATTGGCTAGTGATTGCTAGTGGTTAAGAGTTGGCCTGGCTAGTGATTACTAGGTGGATTATTATGGTATGAATAGTTGACAATAGTGATTAATAGTTAGCCAAAGGTGGGATTGATCCCGTGATAAAAATTAGTGATGAATAGATGGTTTACTAGGTGGGTTAAGTACTCATAGCTGGTGGCTTTAAACGTGCGTGATTTTCCCTAGTCGTGATGAATGGTTTGCTGGTTGGTTGACAAGCATATTTCTCATAGGAGTGGTTCAACGACCAACCAGATAGGTGTATTGATTGATTCACTAAGACTTACTGAGAATGGTCGGTGATCTGCTGATGCTGATAGCTGGTGATAGAATCCACGGTTGATGGTTCATGCCGATGATAGTAGTTGGCTGAAAGAAACTAGCGATGGTTAATATCGATTGACAATAATTGACAACCGGCAATATCTTAGTTGACATTTGTTGATATGCTGAATCCTGAATCATCATTCGGATTAAAGATTGTTTACCACAATGTATGGTTGACAAAAGTATATGGCCAACAATGTTTAATCTGGCAGGGCCAAGCCTTGTTCACCAACCTAACCAACTAGCCAGCAATCGTGGTGTGTAACCTGTTGCGGCTCAATTTTGTGAGCAAACTTCCGCAGTTGATTTTCGATCGACGGGATGTTCTTCAGTATGGTGAGCTGGGTGGAGAGCGGAGAGCTTAAGCAACAAAAATAATGGGCGGCAGCTCACACCCCAACCGTTAGTCTAGTTCGGTTGTGGGATGTCTAGGGGACCAGGGTATTGACCCACAGCCGTATGAATCACAACATGACGACGCTTTTGAGGATTGACAGGAACCTGTTTCGCCTGAGGCTCAAAACTGATTTATCATACAATGATTGGGGCGACTTCAACTGTGGTGCCAGGTGGCTTCAAACATCCTTCTTTTGGGTGTGTCCATTGAAGGGGGTTCCATGCATTACCTGAAAATTGCTTCCCGTGCAAACAGGATCATGCTTGGATGGCCGTATCGGGATACCACCAGCTTTTCAGGGAACAGCGTGGGACAGCCGATTTGGAGACACTTTTCCTTTTCAGGTGACACTTCGGTTCGGAGGGGTGTTGCCTTCGATGAGATGCGCTCATTTGAAGCGACCACTGAGGATTCATGGGCATGCACCCGGCTTCCACCATGGCTGGAGAAATCCTGAGGATGTCAACATAGTCTGAGGATGTGATTGCCACATTTTGCAGCCAGAAGTGGGTGCACCTGCATTAGTTGCCGGAAAAACAATTGCAGCGAATGATACCACTCAACTTTCCATTGTTGGTTATATGGTTGTTTCTCAAGATAAGGACCCCTCCCTGGCATCATCCCCAGTCACAGTCTATTCTAGATTCGGGTCCCCGACTTCGTGAGACAACCCTATATCGATCATAAACTTGCTTTTGAACATGGGGTAATCAAGAACAAAAACACTAGATTTGGGCTTGGCATCCCTGTGACACTTTTTGATTTCCCTGTAAAACCTTGAATTTCCCCATTAGAAACTCCTAATTGCCTGGTAAAGACCAATGGTTTGTTTCCAATCTGATTGTTTCCCTTGTGCAAACCTATGATTTCGTTGCTTGGATCCTAGCTCTTTGGCCGCCACATCCTTTGCTCACTGCACAGCTGAGGCTGTGCGGCTTCGTCGGGATCCGCGAGTCCTGGGTGGAACAGGCGTGTCACTTGGCGGCGGAAACAGAGCCCCATTTTTTGCCGGTGGGTTCAAGCAGAATGGGCATAGTGGCTTACCCACTATATATTACCATATATTAGTGTTGGTTAATCCATAGTGTTTGGTTAATCCATAGTGTTGATCCATATATTACCCAACTATGGATCAACCAATGGTAGTTGAGCATAGGGGGTAATATAGTGGCTTGGTTCTGAAAATTACCAGGACTAAGAATGGTTTGATATGGCAACTAAGCATGGATATGGCAACTAATGGCAAATATGGTTGACTAACAACAAACTAACCAACCAACTAATGGCAAATATTAGTCAACTAATGGCAACTAACCACCAAGTTGGTTGACTAATGTTGGTTGACTAGTATTGCCCGTTAGTGTTTACCCTGGAGTAATAAATCCTGCAATTATAATGGAGAAATAATGGTTTGATGCACAACTAACGGCTGACTAATGGCTTATAAGTGTTTACCCTGGATTAAAAAACTTGGCAAAAATGGCAAGGGTAAACATGGGTTTACGCACAATATACCATAGGTTTATGAATAATGGTTTGATTGATAACGGTTGAATAGAGGTTTATTGATATTGGATTTAATAATGCTAACCCTGGATTTAAAATTGGTAGTTAAGCATAGTGGGTAATATCGTGGCTTGGTTATTAATATTGCCAGGGCTTAATGATTTTGACCCCGGATTGATAAAGCCTAGGTTTACTAATTGGGGGTATACCCTAAAAGCCATTAAAAGCCTTGGTTTGAGCGTGGCTGATTTGATATTTGGAAAACCTTGGAAACCAGAGTTAACCATAGTTTTGCTGGCATAGTCGGTTTCATATGTCTTGGGTAAAAATATGAGTCAGGGTTGAACTCCGATAATATGAGTCAGGACTGGGTAGAATGGTTTTGATTCATTAAACCATGAGTCAGTACTGGGTAAATTTTACCAACCTGTATTGATTATTGATCGGAATCCGTTTACTAGTTGCTCGGCTGAGTGATTGATATCCCTGGTTCGAACTCCGATATGTTTTGGCTTAATGCTGGCTACAACGTGTGTTGATTAAGTTGATAAAATTGGTCAAGATCGCAAAAAGGTTGGTTGAGATAGTTAAGATCGGTTGTGGCTAGGGACAGATGATAACCATGAGAATGAATAGAACAGATAATTTTGATTATTTTGGGTTGATTCATGCCTGCCGTTGGCGAGCTTTGATAGGAACGTTCATGCCAAAGGCATCCAACTGTTTTCTGGCTGGTGGTTTCGAATATGTTCAGTATTCAACCATACCTGGAGGTCAAAGTTGACAAGCATTCTTGGGATGGGGCAACTAACCACCAAGGGTTTTGAAACTCCGTGGCATGAAATGAGCTGCCCAACAGATTTTTGCTCCTGACCCCCTTTCAGTTTCTAGTGCCCGGCAGCTAGATGCTGACTCAACCAGATTGTTCCATTAGAACAGCACAAAAATACGACTGCTCCAAATTCCAGCAGATGTGTAGAGAGCTTGCATGTCCATGTGGACCTTGCATGTCCAAGTCGTAGCCCCCCAAGCCGACCCATTTGAATGTAACTTAAGAGGCGGCACACCAAATTTCAACACACATCGACGTTCAACGTCCACATCTCAAGACTTACTGGTGCGTATGGTTGGGCAGCTTGGCAGTTCCGCATGGTTCCCGGAGATTTGGCGGTTTCTCGCGATGGGGGTACCCCCAAAGCATCCAAGAGTAATCATGTCTTAGTGAGAAACCGACCATTTTTTTGGTTCTTTCCCTCCTGTTACTCAACTTGATTTTTTAAATTAGGTTATAATTGTACCTAGGGTAACTACCAATTTGGGTAGATAAAACTATACTCAGGTGGGCTTTAAACCACCACATAACCACTTTACCACTCTGTGGAAATTTGGCAACTCTAAGGTAGCTCAATCACGAAGTACTCCACCTTGGAGCCTTGAGCGGACGACGCATGGGGCTGTGTGAACTGCAAGGTGTCGGCAGGGGAGTCAAGGTCCAGCTGCTAGTATTGGCTGCCTATGCCCATGTGAAATTGCATGAAATTGCTCAGTATGATCCATCTCTTCAGGGGGAGAGGCCGCCCAAGTGCCGCTGTTGCAGGTACCTTTGCAATTTTTGGCGGAACTGCCACTTGTATTTTAATGTCACGAACAAACATCTTCAGTTGTTTTGATTGATGAATTCTTTACATGGTCGGTAATTCATGCAGAAATTGTGGCATAGTGTTTTCTGAACAGCTAGTTTTTTTTTCCAATGGATTATGTAGTTTTATGGATGTTTATGTTTATGACTGGCTGGTGGTTTTAGACACTTTCTATTTTCCCCAGAGGTTTCAATAGGATTAGTTGGTTTGGCAGTATGTTTCATCGGGGTTGAAACCACCAACCAGTAATAGCTATGATTAGGGGCGGTTCATGCAGTAAGTATTCACTAAGCATAAGTATTACTAGTTGGTGGTTTCATTGCTATTAGTTTTTAATTATTTAACCGATATTAGCCAATACTTATTGCAGATACTCAATATTGGATAGTTTTTGCAATACGTATGGGTTTAAATCGATCAGGCCAAGTGAACATCCTTCTCATTGATGGAATGTGAACGGCTGGGGTGCGCCCACTGCCCAATGTGTTGCATCAATGCAACATTTAACCCGTTGTATTGTTGAAACATGTTATACTGTAGTAGTTTCACATTTCAATATTCATGCTCATGCGAATCAACTTACCAACTGGCAGTGTCAAAAATATCAGATAGCCCCACGTCACATGATTCAGCACATTTCAGCACCACTCCCCAGCCCCAGCACCGCTCGCGGGGCGCGTCTGCACTCGAGGAACTTGAAGAGTTTCTGCGTTTTGTCAAGGGCTACGAAGCGAGCCAGGACAACTTCTACAAGAGCCAGCTGACCTCAACACGGGGATCAACGTTCGGGGACCGCTAGGGGCCCTTGGGAACCGCTAGTGCTTAGTGATCATAGGCAACCATGGTGACAGGAGATCACCGAAGACGTCCTGTATATTTAAGCATTTTGTTAGCTGTCAGCGGTTGTGCTTAAAATTGGCCCACCAATGTGAAGCATGTTGGTGACAGCTTCTTGAATTTGCTCTGGTGGAATCTGGCAAGCTCCTGATCCAAGTGCCAATGGGTGCATGTCCTTAAGTGTTTGTTCGAGATTTGCAATTGGTGGCGGTGGTAATGTAAATTTCATTAAATTTCACAGATAGTCAACGAGTCTACGCATGATGTCAGTAAACAAAAACAAACACTACAAAACATCAACGGTTTGAGACTGGTTTTTGTAAGGCTATTTTGTTCAACAAATGTTTCTATGGTACCAGATGTTGGACCTGAACCTTCACCTTGCACAGCAGACTTGACGATGGCGCGTATGGGTTGATTGAAAATCCTGTGGCACATGATGCCCCAAGAAGGAAGCTACAAAGAACCAGCGCTGCAGCGCAAGATGGCTGTGGGTCAAAACCCTTAGTACCCCTGGTTCCCCTATCATTAAGCAGGCTGTTTCCCTTATTATTGGTGGTCATTATCCCCTCTTTATTGGTTGGTTAACTGCTTGACCCATAGCCAGATGACGCCAAAGCCACCATTGACCAACCGGTAACATCTTGGAATCTGCTGATTCCAAGGTACCTTTGAAGAAGCCGACTTGGACAACTCCGGCACCATGGAGGCCAACGATCCGCTAGCAGTGTTTCAACGGTGTGGTGGTGGCAGGAGGGTCCTCCATCCAAGCGTTGATGACGACAGCAGCCCCCAATGTTGGTAGATCATTCAGTCCGGGGCCCCCCAAAAATGGTTGGTTTATTACTATAAATGACTAGTAATGGATGATGTAGGGGTACCCCTATTTTGAGAAACACCCACATTTTGGTCAAGCATTGTGAAAAATGGATTGCTCATTGTTTAAGGTGATGCGAGCCATGCATTTGTTAGGCATGCTTCATCACTGGATTCATCAAGCAAAGCTAGTTCCAACACGTCAAAACACGCAGCATGCACTCACCCACGGTTTCATGAATACTTAGCTGTGCAACCAAGCAGCAACTCTCAAAGTGATTGTTTCCGGCTAGCCATGTCGAACGTGCAACGGTTGTGGTTTGTTTCTGCGATTGGTACATCAAAGATTTGCCTTGAATAGTGATCACTTATCTTGAGACGGCAATGGAGAGAGAGAGAGAGAGAGTGATCACTTGTGATCAGTTGTTTCTGTGACCACTTTGTACATTACCGAGTACTTGTTTCATTGTTATCGTTCACGTGTGTAGTTGATTGGCAAGTTCGTTCCCCGTCCTCTTGCCACATCTTCAGGATGCTGAAGTGTTTCTTCTTGTCCTTAAAAGTTGAACTAGTAGTTCGCTATTTTGGTCACAGCCTACCCCATGCCATAACGTACGCCGCCATGCTACAAGCTACCCCATATTTGATTCGCCAACGTTTGCTCATTAGCCACGTTTGCTTGACCATTCTGATCCATCGTTGGTTTGTCGCTTAGCCATCAACCCATCACAAATTCTGCCTATGCTGGTTGCGACTGCTTTCAGCAACTGTGTGGTCAAGATCGTGAGCGTCGGCCAACCGTGCTTTGTTCGTTAAGACTAGCAAGTAGAAACGATTATTGTTATGACATGTGCTATAGTCTATTTCTAAAATCTGGCAGAAAAATAAAACGAATCAACAAAAAGCAAAACAAAAGCAAAATGTAATGCAAACAATGATCAGGGAAAAACCAAAAATAAAGCAAAACAAAAGTGATTCCATTCAAAACAAAATGCGAAACAAAAGCAACAATAAAGCAGAAAAACGAAAACAAAGCGGAAAAAAAAGCGAAAATAAAGCGGAAAAAAAGCGAAAATAAAGCGGAAAAAAAGCGAAAATAAAGCGAAAATAAAGCGAAAATAAAGCGAAAAAAAAGCGATCATCGAACGAAAAACTTTCAAATTTGCATGGTAATCGCTCATTTTCGCTTTTTTTCCGCTTTATTTTCGCTTTTTTTCCGCTTTTTTTCCGCTTGATTTTCGCTTTTTTTCCGCTTTATTTTCGCTTTTTTTCCGCTTTATTTTTGCTTTTGTTTTGCTTTTAATTTACTTTATTTCTGCATTGTGTTTTAAATGAAATCTCTTTTAGTTTGCTTTTTTTTGCTTTTTCCCTGATCAGGGTTTGCTTTGGTTGTTGCTTTTATTTTGCTTTTTTTTATTTTTGTTTGTTGTTTTAGAAATAGGCTTAAGGCATGTCATAAGATTATTGTTTGCCAACAATGGCTGCTGGTGGACGATAGTACTGGCTAGAGCATATCAGTAAAACTTAACCATCACTGGTCTTATGAAGCCATGACTGGATGTTAATGTAGCCAATGAAAGGGGGACATACTAGCCATCATTCACTCACTACTGGTAATGGTAACAGTAACGACTATCATGATGGTGAATGGAGGTTTCATGATGGATGTTCACCATAAACGTCCATAAACCATTAATCATGCATTTACCAACCAAAAACCATTCATTGTGGATGTTAACCATTCGCGTGAACCAACCAAGGGATGGCAATGGATGGACCATCCACGCTGGCTAGTGATGCGACTCAGCAGTTCGCCGCAGGCCGGCGAGTTGGCCGAGATGCTGGAGAAGTTGGGCATCGAACCCATGCCACGTGTCAGCGAAAGGTATGGCGGCCGGTGAATCCATGCGGTTCCGCAATTTGGCAATATGGCCTACTCATGGGAAATCATATATATGTAAATTATATTGTTGTGAATTAAATGTGTAAACATTTGTACATGCAATACATATTGGCATACTGATTGGTATGGTCTTATGTTATTATTGGATTTGGTATCAGTTGGCCAACGAGATATGCCCTCAGCCACCACAACAATGGATCATTATCGACCATTTGTAGATCATTTACCTTTTGGAAATGGATGTGTTCAATTGCTAGCGGCCTGATGACCAGAGGTGAACTACTCGTATCATACATACCTATGATTTTTCTGTTTCTGGTTGATAATGATTGATAATGATTGACAATGGTTACATCCTGTAGGCTTACTAGACTAACCACTATCAACCATAATTGTTGATTCTTTCCCCGAGAAGCAAACATTGTCGATCATGAGTTAGCCATCATTAACAGCTATGAGGTATCATGGTTGGCATATATGTATGGTGTGTTAAAAGACGTTCACCGTTATTAACCACCATGTAACCATGACTTACCTATCCTATGGTCCGCTGACACAGGTAGATGTGCAATTCCCCATGTGCTAGTGCTTGCCACGAAGCCATGCAGATCTAGCGGCCTTGCCGTCAGCACTGGAGATCTTGGCTAGTAATGGTTAAGGAAATTCAATGGCTAGTAAGGTTAGTGGCTGGTAACTAGTGGTAAGGAAGTTAACAGCTAGTAGGGCCAATCGTTTAAATGACTTTTGAGTAAGGTTTTTGATGGTTAAAGGTTTTCCATGGCTGATGATGGTTAAGAAGTGAAGGTTAACAAGACCGGTTACTTTTAGTAATGGCTGATCATGGGTGAGAACAACCAACAAGGGGGTATTTACGAAGTATATGATGGCCCACTGTCGTCGCAGTTGCTGCTACCAATGACGCACGAGCTGGCTTCGACCAACTGCACAAAGTGAGCAGTGTAAGTAGGTGTTGTTGGGCAATGATTTCCAGTGATTTGGGCAAATGCTTTTTCGTTATTTCGCCAATGCATACTGTTTGGACAATTGGAAGATTGTCAATTTATAAATTACGAAATTGATTGGCCTTGACCATACTTTATTGAGATGCAAAGTTTCCAGATGCAAAGATAAGCCATCAAGCAACACTGTTTGATGTCGGGAATTCTTGTGTCTTCTGATTTCTGAGATTTTTCAGAGGGACAGCCCGTTTCAAGATCAGGCGACAGCAGGGTTTTCATGTGTTTTGATATGCCTTATATTACGCTGTCATGTGGTAAAATCATTGGTAATAGATATCTTGCTGTAGCCCCTGAAAAAGCCGTATTTGGTTGATGATCTGATCATACACATGCAAATCGGATTGAACTCTTATTGATTTGAGCCCACTAATTTTGAGAGCCAGCAGTTGATCTCCTTTTGCAATGGTGCATGAACTGGCACATCTTGGAACTCGACCAACGGTCCACTTGTTGAAGATTGTTGAAGCTCTAGCTCACCAGAGGTGGATCGTGTGCGCTGAGCACTGATAGAGAACCTCGGGATTTTCGCAGTCACATGGTCATTTCCCCATATGTAACATGACCTTTTTCCCATGCCGGTGATGCGCCCAAAATGTCGGAAGCACTTGGTTCTCACAATGATTCATTCCATTTCATTCCTTCGAGAAAATCCAGTTCATCCCCTCGAAAAACATCATGGATTAATTCTGGTAAAGAAAACAAACTACTATCAATAGTTTAACCATGATTAATTATTACTATGAGTTACCATCATTAATCACCCGGTTGATCCTTTCTGTGGCACCCCCCATGGCATGGTTGGCCTCGCTCCCAGGTCCCACGTCTTGGATGAAGTGATTCGGGAAGTCGACGATGGGAATGGAGAGCCTTGACCTGTGAAGCAGATGGCTGGTGGTACATGGCTATGGGCTATGGGTCAATATTCACCATCAATAATGGTGGATGATAAGCAACAAAACTATAGGGAAAACAATGGCTCATGATGGGGGAACTAGGGCTACCGGGTTTTGACCCAAAGCCATTTTTCTGGTGAGTAACGGGTGATTTAGTCAGGAATCAACCATGACTCGGGAAGCAAACATTGGTGAGCAGCCGTGACTGGTGATTAGCTGCTGGATCTACCAAGACTGATTTGTGGTCAATCGGCATTTTTCGTACATCAGACGAAACAAATGACGAGCAACTGGAAAATATGAAGGGCTGGATCTGCCATAGGCTGTTTGCGGGCGAGGCCAGCCCATCCCGAGTCGGCCCGAGCTCCCGAGCTCAATGCCGAGCGGTAAGCTGAGCTACCAGGAATGGCCTGGTGAAAATTCAAAAGTGTTGGCTGATGATACTAACGCTTGAGAACGGTCAGTAACAGTGGATAAATGGTTGAGATGGGCAATGGTTATATATCACCTGTTATTTGTTCGTATAGTGTTTCCTGATATCATGAATGATGCTGATGTCTGAAAAATATCTGACACTGTTCAATGGTAGCTGACTGCTGGTGAATTGATTATCAGATGATCGACAATGCCTGGACGTATTCCAAAAAAACATGCAGGCGGCTAGCGGCATTGCTCACCCAGAAAGGTCGGAACTGAGACCTCAACGCTTAACGCTGCAGAAGTACATGCAAAGCTGTGTGCACGCATCGAATCACAAAGGCAATTTGTGGAAAAGTGTATGAGCAAATTGTGTCTCACTGAGAATGTCTAAACATGTCGAGATTCGCACGTGAAAGTCAATGAACAGCTTGAGCATGCTCAAACATGAAAACTTATCCAAACTCTTTCGCAAAACTGAAGAGATAGACTGGCTGGTAGTTTTGCACATTGCTTATTTTCGCTTATAATTTGGGTTGGTTGGTGGATTGACTTTCGCATATCAAGAGGGTCCAACCGCCAGTCGAACGTCTCGAGTCTTGGCCGAACTTTCGCAATGTCGACGTCGCCAATCCGCACCAAGGAACTGGAGTTCCGAGAGTTCAAGCACCTCATGGCGCCTCGACAGGGGGAGGGAGCAGGCGACCTGCATTACTACAATTGTATACAATTGTAGCCGCATATAACGTCAAAAATGTGGATGGCCCATGATGTCCAAGACATTCATGGTGTTATATGTTTTTAGTTTTTTTTAAAAACATTGATGTACTTCTTTATATATCAATATTTGTATGTATGTAACATGTAACTATATGGATGCTATGTCGCTGATATCGGCCAATAGTGGCTATGAAGGGCTTATAACAGCCAGCCCTGGTCAGTAGTGCTTGGCAATGGCTTTTGAATCTTGGCTAACATGGCTTAGTGACGGTCAAGAAGCGTGTTAAAAGGACTGGTTGGTAAACAATGTTGTCGACCAACAAAAATTGTTAATGTTGATTCAGATCTGTTGTCAGAAAACGAGAACTGTCGAGAGGGATGGTCAATCATGTTTGAGAATTGTTGGCCGATAATGGTGGAATGTTATCAATAATGGCTTGTATTTCTTCTTTGTCAGCATGAACTAGGATAAACCATCGCTGCCCATGTTGCTACTAAACATCATTGGTTTTTTGCCGTAGCTATTCGTGATTTGTCATCATCATTGACCATGACCAACATCGAACATCATCACACCATCATCAACCATCATCAAACCATCATTAGCCACCATGATTCATCATTAATCAGTTTTCATATCCATATGTTTCATCATTAAACACTCTATATATGTATATATACATATATACATACATTTATATACCATCATTATAACGTGGTTATATAACATTAACGGTTGATTCTTACATTAATGATGTTAATTCATTATTACATATCCATTATTCACCATCCTTAACCACTCATCCACCATCACTACCCCATCACTCAGCCATCCTTCGCCTCCGGGAGGACCTGCTGGTGGTCCGCGAAGGCTTCACCAGCAGCGAATACGACAGCTACGTGGAGCTCTTCAACGATTTGGATCCCAAGAAGACCGGGGAGATCTCCGACGTGCCTGGGAATGCGATGCAGGGTCAGGGTGGTGGCTTGGGAAGTGGGTGGGCCATGGGTTGGGCAGTGGGTTATATCATGATGGTGAGTGGTTAGCGATGGTTCGATGATGTCAATTGTATAATGTGATTCATGGTGGTTGAGGTGGTCAATGATGGTTTGATGATTTGTTTGGATGATGGGTACTATAATGGTTGCTGATGGTTAGTCATGATTAATAGTGGTTGGTTAGTGGTCAATCATGTTTTTTCGTAAGCAATGACGGTAAATGATGTTCAATGATGGATGATGCTTGATGATGGTTTGCTCACGGTTGATGATAGTCAACTATGCTGGTTTCTATCGTCAACGGTATGTGGCTCATGATTCTCCAAGGGCAAAGTCCATAACCCCCCCATAGTATGGACGAGTTTTGCTTCACCAGCCAGGTTGCTCAGACCTGCCCTGCCCTGCTGTGCCCTGCCCTGCCTTGTCGCCCAGGAGGACATCGTGACCATCCTGAAGTGGCTCACCTGCAGTCCTCCCCAGGACGTGCTGCAGGCGATCCTGGACGAAACCGATAGCGATGGCAGCGGCAGCATTTCGCAACGGGAGTACCTGCGGTGCCTGAGGCGCCTCAGTGAAGGGCGCGGCTAAGGTGTTAGGGGGTCCTACTAAGGGGTTAAGGGGCCCAATCAAGGGCCCTACTAAGGGGGTTCAGATGGGTTAAGGCGATGACTATACATGGTCATACAGGTTCATGAGTGGCTCAGGAATGGTTATGACCATTGTGCCAGTATCAACGAGGTGACAACGGATCGTTTTTCGGGTTCCCTGGGGTGCATGAATTTTATGCCATCCCCATGTTGTTCAAGTAATTTCTAATTTGCCACAATCAACCATTGTCACCCATCATCACCCCCTAACCAAACAAGTTTGCACGACAATTTTGTCCATGCAGCAGCCTTGTGTGCGCCAACAGGAAGATTCGTGAATACGAATTGAATTTGGTGCGCTCGGCATTGAGAGGTGAGACGCACCTGCCAAAGGCTGGGTGGGTCCTGCATGGCCACTGTGTCACATGGCTTGGCCAGTCGCAGCGATCAACCATAGCTACAGCAATAAGATGGTCAATCATAGTATCATTGTGAATAAGATTGTTATTTGATCAACAATGCCTACAGTAGTTGAATAACATTGCTGCATTTTTTGGCATAGATGCACCTGCGAGTGTATGTGTGGATATGCTGTGGGTGGCATGCACGCACACATGTGTAAATTACGTGTGTGCATTTTTTACACACACACACACACACCCCGCCCAGAAAATAAAAAAAAACACTTCTTTGCATGTTTCTCCTTATTTTGCCACGACCAGGTAACATTGGTTTTTACCCCCTATAAACCTTTTCAAGCATTCTCAATGGCTATCATTTCCCCATGATCAATACCACCCCTTAAGCACCAGCTTTCACTTCCAAATCCGTCAGTGACCATCCTTAAGGAATCGATTGAGACAATGCTCACCATTGGCTGCGGCTCATTTTTCCGAACTGGACAGCAGTTCCAAGGGCCGGGACGACCCTTTCTTTGGAGGTCACTGATTGATTCAGTTGATGCCATCAAAATGTTGTGCCCCACAGGTTCATGTAGCCACAGTTTGGCTCGAGATTCACCGATAGAGCAGAAGCTGGTGAACACAGGCAGCTTTTTGCAAGCCCGTGCGCTGCCACAGATGGGTAATGCACCGCCCAGAAAGATCTCTCTAACCTTCAAAGGTTCCGCCCTCGCTGGTGATATGGAGCTCCAAGATGTGAAGGTCAGACAAAGGTCTAAATTTAAAATACATGAAGACGTTCTCACCGCAGCATCGGGCTCGGCAACCATCGAGCTGACATGTTCCTCTCTTGGAATCGGCGAGTATCCAGTTGTCAAGTATCAAATGAGGCTGAGCTCTGCTTGGTGCAATCTGAGAAGCAAACCTTTCGAGATTGAGCGTAGATGGAAGGCCAATGGAGCCAAGCATTGGTACTTTGACTTGCACGAGTCTTGCGATGGCGACCCTTTTGCCATTGCTCGCAAGCCCTATGGCGCTTGCGCAGGAGCTCGTAAATCTTTTGAGGCCTACGCAAGACTGCTAGCAGCTTTTCTTGCCCAAGTCCAGGAGACGCTGAAACCTGGGGAAATCGATCATGTGGTGGTGTTTGTTCCTGACTACACAGCTGGAACGCCCGAAGCAACATCTGGTGATTTCGAGATCCTCGCCAAGGTCAAGGCTGGAAATGACGCAATCAAGGCCGTGAATGGAGTGTTCAATGGAAGTGGTCCGACGGACATCCTCATCGACCCTGCTGAGGTGAACTATCAGAGTGCGCTTCTTGATTTGGGTGGTTGGCAAGCTGTTGCAGTGAATGCGAATGGGAATCCAGTGAACATTGGCAGCAATCAGAGCTGACAGCAGCAATGGTTTCTTGGGCGTACTCAAGGCAGTTGGCACAACATGCGCAGTTGTGGGTGCCATATTCGCAGTCGCTGAATTTGTCAGCTGTTTCTTTAAAAAGCCTGCTGCGACCGAGTATCATGCTACTCTGAAGCAGGAGGTGTATGAGGTTTGTGCGGATATCCAGTCAAATGCCAACTTACAGGCCATCGGATCCCACGTACTGCAGGCATCCATGACATACTCCCAGGCAGAGAACTTCTACAACAGCCCAGATGAGTTTGCGAGGGGCATGGGCATTGTGGAGGAGGAGTGCAACAATGGCATCGCTGTTCTGTTGACCCATCAAGTTAGTGGCAGAGATGCCTTTTTCCGCCCTGTAGCTTTTGCGCAGCTTGCAACCATCCAGCTATGTGCGATTTCGGCCTCCGCGAACTACCACCCTGTACCACAGACCAGGCAAGGCTATTTGTCTTTGCTGTCAATGCTCAGAGGGCAGCATACCACAACAGCCCAGAACATCACGAATCAGGCCAGGCAAGACTTCCGAACTTGGTGCCAAGATCAGTTTAAGCACGGGTCCTGCCGGTCGTACTTTGACAGCGCCGCAGTGAATGCGTGTGATCCTGTTCCAATTGCCGGGACAGACATGGCCGCGTTCAACGCAAACATCGCGGGACTTGTGAACGAGTGGAACAGGCTTTGGGCATTTTCGAGCCAGTGTTTCAAAGTGACCATGACCCTGAACCACATTTGTAAGTACAGTTAGTGGTGGCAGGGAGTTGCAGCTGCGAACTAAGCCTTAGTAAGTACAGAGATCGGCGTGGCGCAAAAAAGTACCCATGCATTGCATCATCATAACTACCTAGATAAGCTAGTGTTTCAATCACTGTTTCCCTGGGTGTTTTGAAGCAACATCCCCTGGGTTCGGAACATCCAACATCAGCCGACCATTAACCAGCATTGTAATGACCATTTTCCCTTTGGTTGCCGAAGTTCTTGCTGGTTATGAGACTACTTGTGATTGCAAACTATCACTGGTAAGATTGGTAGTTCCCCGATTCTTTTTGCCCATCCTCGACTATCAAAAATTGACCACCCAACTAATTCTGGTTAATTCAGCAACCGTCATTAACCATACAACCACAAGTGAAATCAACCATTATCAATCATTAATCATCTAACTAACTAACAACCGTCATTTCCAACATATTCACCATATCAATCATGATCCAGCCAAGCATCCCCTATTATTGATCATCAGTGTTATTCATCCCTATTCATGGACTAGAGAAGCTTAACCATGTACTGGTGATTTCACCATACAGTCATCATATGGCCACCACGTAACCACCCAATCTCCCGAACCAACGAAATCGCCCAGGACTCCACCACGGGTGACCCGAACTGCTCCTGCTGCGTCAGGCGCGTGTGACACAGCTTTTTCGCGATCTGGGCTACGTCCTTTGGGATGCCACGGCCATCGCAGAGGCAGCACAAGAGGCGCAGATCCAGGAGCCGCGGCGCAAGTTGGGGGCGATGGCTGTGGGTAGCAGCTGCGCCAGCATCGTTAAGCATCGTTAAGCATCGTTAACCATGAGAAAGTTCGTGAAATTGCCACTTTTTGACGATGATTTGCCATCCATTGCCATTGTTTGCCATCACGAACCATGATTTGCTATCACCATCCATCATTGACCATCAATAACCATTGGATTAATAGACATCACCATCCCTGAAAGAAACCATCCATGAACTATTATTTACCATCGTGAGCCAGTACTTACCATCAAAAACGAATTCTTTACCACATCTTACCACTAATTAACCACCATTAGCCCACCATTAACCCATTGTCAACCATGCATGAGTACTAACATGATTTGACCACTCAATAACCCTCATACACCAATTTACCATCATTACCCTCTCATTATGGCCACAACTCACCGGTAACCATATAGCCACATCTAACCATTATTTACTATCATTACCCAACATCAGCCAAGCACTTCCCCCAGGAACATGACTTGGATCTGAGCAACCTTTGGCGCTTGCTGCTCACCTACCGGCGGCGCGAAGGCATGCGCGGCTCGGCGCAGCTCCACCTTCCGTGCGACGCAGGGCGGGGAGTCACCGGGTCCTTGGATAAATGGATCCCAAGGGATCCCTCACATCCAGCTGAAAGATGGGTTTGAGTGGGAGTTTTTCAAGATATACCATGATGCTTCTGCCATATATGACAAATATATGAACCAGGATTTGTCGAGGAGATACCCTGGTAAACCCACATCTCGATGTTGTTTTCAAGATTTTGACTAGTTTTTGTTAGGAGATCCCATACTTTTCCAGCATACTTTAATCAAGATAGACTGACTTAACCATCAAACCAAGGGCATATCTTTGATATTTACCTTATTTCAAGTATACCATGGCTGAATCATGATTTGTTTGGATGTGCCATGATGAACCAGATTTTTTTCTCAGGATATATCATGGTTTAACCATGCTTATCCATCTATTTGTTGAAACCTGGGATCCTTCAATTCACCTTTTTTTTGTTGGGAGATACCCTGAGTCCCCTACATTTGTTAGGAGATACCCTTTAATTCACCAGGAGATACCATGGTTTCACCACAGCTGACTCAACCAGGAAGCGCTGGGAACGCCTCGTCAGCCTCTCAGGTAACAGCGAGCTGGACTCCATCGATGCCGCCTTCCGACGGGCGCGCGATCGGGAAGCACCGGGGGCGGTTCGCCATGGTTAATGATGGAGGTAATGACTGGTAGAGACTCGGACTGGCTGGTGGTTTCAAACATGTTTTTTTCTCCCTCGTGATTATCAACCAATGGTTGGTTGAGTGATATTTTTTCAAAGGGTTGAAACCACCAACCAGTCCGATTTTTGCTAGGATTCAAGGTAGTAAGCGTGGTGGTTAATGATCTCCTCGTTCTCAATCATGCTCTTTAAGAATTAATTTGGTTGAGACGAATGGTTAATACTATACTACTGGTTCATAAAATGGCTCAAGCGAGCCGACAAAAGGCACTGTCACATTGTCAAACTCATCTTCTCATAACAACTACATCTCCAGAATGCCCAGCGCAAGCAAATTGCCATAATCCATTGATGAAACTACAAAAGAACCGTCGCTCAAGTCTGTCAACGTCGGGGTGACACGAAGGTAGGATCCACGCAGTTTTTGCTAGTGTCGGCTGCGCAAGCGAAGCTTCCACGAAACTTTGTCCTCAAAGACATTTGCCTCATTGGCGGCAAAGATCACACCAAAGAAGCTGGGAAACGTCCTTGCAGGGTTTTTGACTGCATGAGATGCAGGTGTCAGCTCTCATGGCCAGCATGTGGAGCGCTGAAGATTTGTGTGCGAAATCACTTTGGACCCCAGCAAGTGCACACATGATCTCCTGGTTCCACCTCTGATTGATGCAATCAGCGCATCGTTCCTTTGCGCTCAGGCGTTCGCCACTGCAACTTCTGAAAATCGCATCACGATCGCAAATGCCTTGGCCGTTCCAGATTGGCCAGGGATACTGCGCAAGCTTTGCCAGCTTGTGTATCCACCAATGCTGTATCCATCAGTAAACCATCAATATCCATGAAAAAACATAATGCTCAGTGATAAACCACTCGTATCCATTGATAAACAGCTAATATGCGTTGATTTACCTCGAAAAACTCTTGCGAACTAACAATCACCAAAAGATCCACTAACAAACCATGAATATGAGCCATTACTCAACAACTAATAGCCATAGCCATTCATAAACAACTAATATCCATGCATGAATCAACCACTAATATCCATTCAGAAACGACTAATATCCAGTATAATAACCATAATTACTAATAAACCATGAGTATATCTAACTGCTCATACTGACCATCAATCTATTATTCACATGTATTAACCATCAAACCATTGATCCCCTAGTAATATCCATTTAAAACCAATGATCAAATTAATAATTAATGCTTAATCAACAATTAATAAATTGTTAAATAAACCATTATTCCAAATTATTCCATTATTATTGAAAATAGTATTTCCCTAATAATAATGGAATAGTTTACTCAATAATTACCATTTATAATGGAAACCATTAATTACTAGCAATTTCCCTCAACAAAACCCGTTGCTTCACAGGAAGACATCGAGGGCACCGGCGAGTTGACCGCCTTGGAAGTTCCAACGGCCATCCGTTCCCTGGGATACCAGGCGCCGGCGCTGCCGCGAAACTGCCGTGCAGCGAAAAGGTACAACCTATGGAGCCAACGCATAAAATGCGCACATGAATGTCTTTTACGCGCAAAAAATGTAATGCCAAATGTTCATTCCTATGGAGCGCAACTATTTTCATATGAAATGTAATGTTAGCATTCAAAACATGACTTACATACAATGAAATAGCGTGAGCATGTGAAAATAAACAACTTGGCCAAACATGTAGGCAAATACATGTAAATACCATGCAAAATGCACAAGGTTCTTCCACCAAGCGATTTAAGACGCTATTTCATGTACGGCAATCGTTTGAGCCATTGTAGCAATAGTTCATTTACAATAATAGCTTACTACCATTACAATAAACGTTTATGGGTAACTGTCTCTTAAGCATTAGCACACCCCTTTTGCGAGAATAATTCAGAACCGTTACATACTACTAGAGTCATCATGTGTTTGGCAAGGGTTGGCTAACCAATCACGGTTCAACCGTTGCCATTTGCCAATATCAAACATGCTACATGGTAAACACTTGTATTAACCAATACTGGCATACTTTAAGCAACATTATTACATCAAACGATGTGGCTACATTGGCCAAACCCTGAAAACCATTATCACACATGCATTTGTTGAACAATATTCATCATATCATAAAACCATGCAGTGATATATGCCACATGGTTGCCAATACCACTACTATAGACATGTTTTTAAACCAATATTAGCAAACTACATGGTGCCTAAACCGTGAATGCATTAAAACCCTTGTTATGACGGGTAACGATTATGATGGTAATCGGTGATATCATATATAGTCATAATTAAAAGTAACACAATTCGATTAGACCATTGTAAACGATTGGTTTCTCAGTAAACTACGTTGATTTAAACCAATGTGAACAAACAATGGTTTGAATCAACCATTGCGTATGATGTTTTAAGCCTTACTAAAACCATTAATTAATTAACATTGCAATCAACCTCTATCTATGGTGTTTGAACAATTAAACATATTAAGACCACTATTAGATTAAACCATTAGAGAAAACCATTGAAATCATTACTTAATCATAGAGAAAACCGTGAAAAATCATGAAAAAAACATTGTAGACCTTGAAAAACCTTGAACAAATCATGATGTCAATGTAACCAACCCACCTTTGAATGATGAACCAACCATCATCACTTCACCCGCCTGGGTGACCCCAGCTGACCCCCCCCGGTGGCCACGCAGAACAAACGCCTCGCCTCAGGTGAGCTTCGAGGCCATGCAAAGCGTCTTGCGCCAGGTGGATGCGGCTTGGCCACGGCATGGAGGAGTGGATGACGGCGTCGGTGTGGTTGGGGGCTGACATGGGGAAACCATGGCATTTTCTGTGGTGAACTATGGTTAGTAGTGGTTTTATTGGGTGCATGGGGGTTGTTAACTATGATGGATAAGGCTCACTAGTAGGGGATAATGACCGACAATGATGGTGAAATAGCTTCTGACCATGAGATTTTCTATGGTTAAGCATGGTTTTATAGAGGTTATATAGGGTCCCAAAACCTGTTTGTATCTCCTGCCTGTCAGTCAGTCTCTTCATGATGCCATTATGGCCTGTTCACTTGGCAAGGTGCATTCTGCATTGCAAATCTGTTGGCATTATTTTTGATGAAAACTCTAAAAGGCACTGAATATTTGCTGGAGATCACAACACTCTGATTCTCAATCCCCCCATTGATTCCCAAACCCTGTTTGCATCTCCTGCCTGTCAGTCAGTCTCTTCATGATGCCATTATGGCCTGTTCACTTGGCAAGGTGCATTCTGCATTGCAAATCTGTTGGCATTATTTTTGATGAAAACTCTAAACGGCACTGAATATTTGCTGGAGATCACAACACTCTGATTCTCAATCCCCCCCTTGATGTCAATACCCACGAATCATGGTCACCAATTAGGGGTTGGTTGATGGCGAATTAGTAATCACTCGGGGTTCTAACCGGTGGTTTGTATGAGGGGAAACGGGGAAACCATGTTTTTTTCTGTTGCTATATAGGGGTTATACCATTGTACAATGGCAAATGGTAGGGGATGATAAGCAACAATAATGAGCAACAATGGTTAAACAGCTAGTGGCTGATGGGTTATGACCGGTGGTGTCTATAGGGAAACCATGGGACTCGCTGTGGTAAACTAGGGTTAATAGTGAGACGGCGATGGAGAGAGAGAGAGAGAGTGGTTTTTGTAAAGGGTATATAAGCATTCAGAATCGTTACTAACAGGGGATTATAACCAACAATTCTAGTGAAACAGCTACCAGCCAGAATGGTTGAATGATGCTTGATTAATGGGTACATAGTGATGGTTGATGATTACGGTTAACGATGCTTAGCCATTGGTAATTGATGAGTATCTTTTTAGGAAAGGATGTGTTTGAGAGCAACTTTTGTCATACAAGCATTTGCACAGTCAAACACAGCACAAGATGACATTTAGATGAGATGCCAAGAGAGAGCTCACATTGCTCAGAGATGCCAAAAGATGCCATGGGGTACTATTTTTCTGGTAGATAATGAAGATTGACCATCACCATCTGGTGAATAAGTGCCATGGGTGCAGAGGGTTGACGCGAAGGCCTTACCGGGTCGTGCAAGGCGAAGGGAGAGATGTGGTGCAGCCAGTGCTTTTTGACGATCTTACTTTCCAGCCCAAGCTCAAGTCCAAGCCAACATCAGCCAACATTAGCAGCCGTTTTGGCTTTAGAATCACTGTCTCAGGTGAACGATTCTGGGCGCTTGGACAAGATGCAGTTCCGAAAGGTGGTCCGCATGTTGCAGGAGGGGAGGGCATGGCAGGCCACGACAGGGAAATGCCAATGGGCTGGTGCCACAGGGGATGTTTCCAGAACATTTGCCATGGCTCCCCGGGCGATTTAACTTTGGGAACAGGTGTATGACGTTGTTGTTTAATCTCATATAATTGTTGACAATCAGAGGTGATTGACTATGTTGCTGACCATCCACAACTGCTTATGAACAGCAAGCAACCAGCAATGGCTAAGAGTAGGTAATATCCAACCATGCTTGTGAACGTTGGTAAATTAAAAAGCTATGGTCACTATGGTCTTATAGTAGTGATATCTGATGTTTGTTGACAATGGTGTGCAACTAGCAATGCTGGTGAATGTTGGTTCAACGTTCACAATCGATTCAGGCCGGCCACCAGCGGTGAGAGATCCAACCAAAACCACGAGTGATTGAGCGGGGATGTCCCATTTGCCATTCCTAGGAGCATAGGTAGCCATCATTGGCAGATAGGGTTTTTAGCCGGATTGATTTACCAGTGCTGACCATCACGTTATATGATATGACCATTAATCATTGGCTACAATTAGCCATGCTTATCAGCCATTAAAACTTCAACCATCAAGTTAAGTATCGCCAACCAGCATTGTCCACCCATTATTCCGCCCGCCACAGACTTGGCTTCCCCAGGAGTGTGACTTGCAACTCTTCCTGCAAGCTTTCGATGAACAGCTACCTACTGCGAGCGCTCAGTTGGGGGAGACAGGACTTGGAACAGGTGGCTATGTCGCTGTGATGCTGGCTTGTGCCACGATGTTCCCCAGCAACCAAGGTTAATCCTTCAGTAAACATAGCGAACTTAGCCATCGTTCATCATCAACCAGACTGAGCGGCTTGTTGTGATTGTCGCTGCTTGGGTTTCCGCAGCCGCAAGAATACAGAGTTCCACGATTTTGATAAAGACTATGCGACCTGTATCCATTTTGGCATAGACGAGCATGGGAATCGTCATAATCAACTGCCGAGTAATGCCCGGCTGACCAGTGAGATTCCGAATTGTCCACCCACATTTGACAGTAAATTCCCAGCTTATGACGACAAGTAGGACCTTGTTTAGTTCTACGGATCTACGGAATGATTGCTCATGGTGAATCATTATTCGCTGACGGTGAACCATCAACCACTTAACCATCATCGACTGTACATTACCATTAGTAACTGCCAAAAAGCAATGAAATATCCATCAAATTATCAAGTTTACCATCAAACTATCTATCAAAATTGGTAAGATTGACCATCAAACAACCATTGGTGCCACCATTTATGCGTACACCTGCCTACTCAGTGACTCGACCAACCTCCGTAACCGTTGAATATCCAACACTTATCCATTTTCGCGCTCCCTCACAGAGGGTCTTGAATTGATGGCGATCGGTTAATCAAACTTGGTGGTGATATTTAGCAGCATCATAATAAATATTGAACTATCTATTGGTCAACCGTGACTAAGCTGACATTGAATGATATTCACCGTTGCTTATTGACTGTACTTATCAGGTGATATGGGCCATTATCACCAATCATCAATTCATCAATCATAAATCATCATCAAACAGCATGTGGCTTCAACTGCAAGCAGCGCGCTCCTTTGCGTCATTTGAATCCGCTAGCAGTCTGCTGAGGAGAAACACTTGAAAGATATGTTGCAATTATCAAGCTATTTTGTTGGGTCTTGAAAGCGAACGGCCAGTGAGCCCAGACAATTGCACACTTGCCTGTTCATGTGCTGCTGCAACTCTTTCACACATCGGTATATGCCCCTCACACACATGTAATACTGCATCTTGCCAAAAGGAAGCCTGTCGGTTGCACATACGTGCCTACACCATGCTGATATGTGTTTAAAAAACATGTTTACTGTATACGAAGGATTGCATTGTTTTTTATTTGAACATGTATATTTGTTTTATTATGTATAAAAATAAAAAACAGGTATCTATAATTAAAGATATATATATATATATACTATGTATTTTTTACATTAAGACATGTATTTATACACAAATATATTTAAATACATATATATATATATATTTTGTGTGTATGCGTATTTTAGATAAATATGAATATATATATATATATATGTGTGTGTAAAATATATATGCAATAGTTTTTGCATTTAAATTCTCTGCATATTTGCGGGTCAGCCACCGAACACAGGCGTCATCTCGTGCCTCCAGGACGAGCCATCAGCCTTCCCAGTGCGATCCAAGCGTTTTGAGCCTTGGATGTCCATGGTGCAGCATGGTCACGGGCGTCGCTAACACAACGGTTGATGAATATGGCCATGGGTCAATATTAACCAACCAAAAATGGTTGATAATGACCAACAAACTATAATTAGGGAAAATAATGGTTAATGATAGGGGAACAAGGGGGACTAAGGGTTTTGACCCACAGCCATACAGCAAGTATAGCAATACCAGTTGATAGATATAGTCCTTTATTACCATATCCTGAAGTTCGGTCATGCATCCCTTATAGTAATTCCAGCTGATACCAGTTGATAAATTTAGCAATTATAAGACGTCATATTCATCAGAACGGTAGATCATTTTGAGCACCTTAATAGTCATGATCAAACATGGTTCGGAGTCATTGGCCCAATGGAATCAGAGTTTGACAACCATGTGATAACGTAAAGATTGTTTCCTGGCGCCATCATACTTTATTCTTGTAATCAATTTAACTCTCATGAAATTCAGTAGGCTTTTTTGGCCAATCGTACTCACTAATAACGATCCGATAGTCACCATTTCTTTATCACCATGACAATTGGCATTATCCATGGATTTTTTGCAGCTCACCATGGTTAATTATGATGCGATAGGTGTTCGTAACAAAAAATCGAACCAACGATGCGAAGTCATTTTTGCAAACAAAATTCCAAAGTAGTTCAGAAAACCATGGTGGCTTAACGATTGTTTACATCCATAGTTGGGTGGGTCCATGGTCAACGCCACGCCGTTGCCTTGTTGGCGCCTTCCCCGGGGTCAGCGCCTCAGCCGTGGAACGCCTTTCAGGCTCCACCGGGCTGCAGTCCCAAAGTTTGGACCTGCCCGAGTTCAGCGCCGATGATCCCAGTGCCATGGCGGCGGATGCCACGGGGTACAGCTGAAGCTAAAGTCAATTGGTGGTGGGTCAATATTCAACCAACTAATGGTGGATAATCACCAACTATGTATATACTTATGTACTTTTATTTGCATTTATATTTCTATTATTTTTTATTTGGATTTATGTGTTTTTATCTATTAATTTGCTGTATTTATTTGTTTATTTATTTTTCATTTATTTATTCTATGTATCTAGTGTTTAAACCTTTATTTGTATATCTAGGATACATGGAAAACAATGCTTAAATCTGGTGGAACCTGGGGTACGACGTTTTGGCCCATAGCCAATTCCAATCAGGGCTCGAAATTTCATTCTGTTTGAAGTCTAGAAGTACCAGAGGTTACCATATACATCCTTACATCGACAATCTACCATCATGCCCAGTTGCTAGGAATGGAGAATAGATGATGTAATGGTGGCTAGTTATAGGTGATATGATTCAGTCGTGATGTCAAATCATTGGCTTCGTGATAGTTGACCATTACAGGATGCTCCCGACAACGGTGATGTCAGGGAAAATTGCTGATATCCAGCGGATTTGCGAGCTACAAGGACATTAACCATGATAACCATGCAGTTCTGCACTTATAGTGCCGAGCATTTTTATTTTGTGCATTTGAGGAGTGATCAACATACACACACACATATGTATAGATTATACACCTTCACTTTTTTACTAAACAGCCTCCAAAATCGAAGCCGAAAGCGGCACCGCCTTTGGTGGTGCCAAAGCAGCCTACCACGCAATATGGCGTTGCCACTCCGACTGGCATTCAGTCGATCATTCAAGGACAAGCTGCTGCTCAGTTCTCATTGGCTGTGCCAGAAGAATGTGTGAATTACAACCGCTTCTTCTCGGTCACTGATCTTTGCATCAGCATCAGCTCTGAGATCAGTCAAGCAACAGTTAAGCTGACACAATTGGCGAATCATCCGCTATAATTGATGTCACAAACCGCCTTTGCCTTTGATATGGTGAGCAAGGCCCAATGGGCACAATTCATCCCGGATGATCCAAGCTATCCAGGAGTGCAAGCTCATCATCACCGCTATTTTTTGTAGGTTTTTGGGGTTTGTGCCATTGCCAATCTTGGGTTTTCCTTGTGCAGGGATTTTTCTCTTCCAAGAAGGTTTTCCACTTGGCTGGCTGCAAAACCATCATGAACCGCAATTGACCATGGTTGTTAGCCATTAGCCAACAATCATCATTGAGCATCATTAAGCATCATTAGCCACTAATTAGCCAGCATTACTAACCACCATGATCAAATACTAGTTCACCTACAGTATTCATTTCGCGTCCCCTCAATCTGAGGGTCTTGGACTGATGGTGCTGGAGACAGAGAGAAACTTAATTCACCATTGCTCATTAAGCATCATCACTCATCATTCAAAACCATCTATTCACTATCCATTAACCATTTTTAATCATCATTAACCATCATGAACCATCATGAACCATCATTCACCATCCATTGACCATCATCAAAGCATCATTAATCATACCCCAAGCCTGCTCGGCCGCCGGCCGTTTGGTGGGCTCCCAGGCATGCTGGTGACCCGCGACGACTTCGCAAGGTCCTGCGCTGCTCTCGCCCATGAGGCGCACCTGGCTGCAATGATTTGTAAGTTTGGTTGGGCCCATGGTGGTTTTATGGTGGTTACGAATGGTTTTATATGAAATAACTTATCACTAATAATGGTATAAACCATGATTTCACCATTGCTTATCATATATTTTGGTAAACTGATTGGTGGTTTTCCCACTTGTAATGCCTAACAAATGGTTGGTTGACTAATATGTTTCATAGGGGTTCAAACCACCAACCAGTTCATAATGGTAATGGTGCAAAGTTATTGTTATTACACATTTTGGTTTGGTCAATTATTATGGTTTGGTCGATCCCCCTTTATATTGGTTGTAGTGGTTGATGTTGTTGATAGGGGATGATAATCATAAGCAACAATGTCACAATACCAAACTGCTGACCAACGAGGAATAACAACGGCATCATAGCCTGCTTGGTGGTTTGATTCACATGTTGTTTTTTCCCACTTGTAATTCCTAACAAACGGTTGGTTGACTGACTAATATTTCATAGTGGTTGAAACCACCAACCAATAGCTATCACTGTTGAGAGGAACTATTTGGTAAATCATCACAACTAGAGAGAGTAGGGTTGGACTATGGTAGGAAAAATGACTGCTGATCAACCATGAAAAGTAAGAACATATGATAGCTCTAACATTTAAACGGTCGTTGTAGATATTCATGGCCACTCGCATTGATCGCTAGAAACGGTCGGTAATTGTTAGCGACCAATTACACAAGATCTGTAGAAACAAACCTCCCTCAAGTTTAAGTTTAGCATCAATGATGCTCAGCGTATGATTGCAAACCATTTGATTGCTTGACCTCACAACTGTTGGTTCCATGTATGAGCCATGATTAACTTTTTTGAACCATTATCTAGCAGCATTGATTGACCGTTGCAAACTATGTGGAATTAAAAACCATCATTGATGAACCAGGATATGAACTATTATCAACACTTCTTAACCACTATTAGTAACCACGTTTTAACCATCAGTTGACCACGAACCATCATTAACCATCACTTGACCACGATTAACCATCATAAACCATGCTTCCATACTGTTCCATGCGCCATGCCCCGCTTCCGTGCCACCAGTGGAGGTGCGCGAAGCCATCAAACGCAACGGCGGCTGGACGGATCCCGTGCCCTGGCGAGCGCTGCGTTTTTTTCGGTCGGAGAAATCTGCGACCGATTCGGACCCGACGGGCGAATGGAGATGGAAAGACCAATGAGATAGCCAGAGGAACAATAAAATGGCTACCAATAAAATGGTAACAACAAAAAAATAACCCAATGAATGGCATTTTATGGAAAGATATTTTTTTTCTATGGCATTTTTCCATGAACCATCAAATGCCATTCATACAAGAGGTATGCAAAAAGGTATGATCCTCGGTGACTTGTGATACCCGGTGCAAGAGGTATGCACAATTTCTGCTATCACAAGAAGCCAGGAACCGTTGGATCGTTTCATCCTGGATTTCGTTGCTCGATCCCTGCTGATGGGTCCCCCTAAATGCGGCGCCATGCTGTTGGAATGGCTTTACGGCTAGAAGGCCACTTGGTGGATCTCATGGGTTGCTGGCTGCTGGTTTGATATGCATCATAGCTGGAACCCAAGATGGGTAGAACATCCCGGCTGGTGCAATGACCGCTTGAAGAGTGCTGCAAAAAATCCCGGTAACTGATGTTGTCAAATGATTGCTGGGGCGGTGAAGAATTTACAGCCATCAAAGCCACATGTTCCACTAGATTTGCCAATGCATTCTTTATCCCCGAGCCTAACTTCGGCAAAATCAATATACCTTTGAAGCATTGTTTTCTACTGATTAGTGGATTATACATCGATTAAGGGCTCTAGTAACCAGTTAATCGTCGTGTATTAGGGGATCAACCATCGACTGCAATCGTTTCTTCTCGTTTGGAGCACCGCAAGGGCTTCATCACGTCCTAGTCGTCGATACTTTGCTGCGAGACCCGCATTGGTTCCTCAACCAATCATCGGTTTTTGCAAGCGAAGATCGTATCCTACGAATCTCCTCTTACCCCGGAAAAGGATGGAAAAGGTCCCCGTGAAAATGTGAAGATTTCCTACTAAACATTACTAAACCAGCGGGCTTACCCTGGGTTTACCCATTGCCATGGACTTGCCATTCTCAACCATCGTTATCACATCAATAAGCATGAATGAGTGTTGAAAAGCATTGTCAACCATCATTAGCCCAGCATAAAGCATCATTGCAGAGTATGAACTCAACTAAGAGCCCATCAATTTCATGATCCATCGTTGTCAACCAACATTATCAACCAACATTGTCAACCATCATTTTCAACCTTTATCATCTACCATCATAATCATCAACAATCATTCTCAAGCATCATTACGCCAACTACAAGCATTTTCAACCATCAAATCATCCCATCACCCAGTCGCGATTTCACAGGTAAGCCACTGAGGAAGTGAACGACTTGAAGATCTACTTCCAAAGATACGACCTGGATCGGAACGGAAGGAAACAGCAGCGCCCAGTGATAGGCGGTGCAAGGTCGCGAAGGGTAGGTGTTCTTGTGCGCGATGAAGATGTGTAAGATTTTTCTTGTGAAGCTGAATGGAAATCTGTAGGCCATGACTCGCACGTACTAAACATTATGACAAGCAACTTTGAATTAAGCAAACAGGTTTTTCCCTTCATCTGGCTGTGGGCAGCCATGGTCCGGCAAGCTGCGGATAAGCAATGCAACCGTAGGAAGCCCCCCCACTAATTCTGCGGTGACGGCTTGTGCTCATACTTGTTGGCAATTCACGTGCATACGTTCATGTATACATGTTTAGGTGTAGGTGCGTGCTCCTTATAGATCATGGCTAGTGGTGATGAGATTCTTTCACAGTCGCTGATGGCTGGGAGGGAGCTAAGTAGCCAGGGGTATCCAGACAGCCCTTAAAGGGAGAAGCTAAGGAGCTGCCACCAGGAGGATTCTAACCAAATGCTAGAATGAGCAGTTACTACAAGACACCCAAGAATTGACGTTGCATGAACATCTCCACTACAGCCCCGTTTGACCTTTTCTGGATTTTTGCCCGTTTGCCCATAGTTGATCTCATACAATGGCACTGGAAAATTGGATCAGTGGCAACTCCAAGCATTTTGGTCAACGCACATCAAGTAAATGTATGGTCTTTCTTTTTCCATTTCGGAGACTCCAAACAAATGGACGTTTTATTACATGTTTATTACTATGAATGATGGATAAACTGGATGAAAACTGGGGGAGTCCCCTATGGCTGCCTATGGCTTGAGAAACGGCCTGCTGAATAGATGCACATAGATGTGTTACCACATGTTTGCCATATCTAAAGGCCTCTGTTGAGAAGCACCCACATCCATACAGATCCCATGAAGCACTCGTCTTTTTGACCGAAAAAAGGCCTCGTTTGACCATGCATCCATGGGCCCAAAGCGGTGCCGATGGGACGCAGAGATGGCAGCGCAGGATCAACAAGAAGGAGCTGGTACAGTTGGCTCGGCGCCTCAGAGGTTGATGGATGATGGGTGATGGTTAGTTGATGGTTGGTTGATGATGGTTGGTAGTGGTTGGTTAATGATGGTTGATGATTAAGGATGGTTAATGGTGGTGAAGAATGGCTAATGATGGTTAATGGTGGCTAATTGATGGTTAATGATGGATGATTAAACATGATTTTTGATTGGCTTATAATGGTTAATGATGGGTGTTTAACCTGATGATCAGGTAATGACGGCCAATTTGTGGTTTATGATTGGTAAGTGATGTTTATGCAATGGTCATGATGGTGAAGTCACGGTCATTTGATGGTTAGTGCATGGTTCACTGATGCTTCTCGCTAGTTGATGCTGGTGAATTGGTGGTTAATGCTGGACTGATGGTTGATGCTGGTTAACTGCTGGTTCACAGATAATTGATGATGGTTGGTTGGGGTGGGTGATGGTTAATGATGGTTGACTGATGGTTAACGGTGGCTGATGATTGTTAATGATGGTCAAGTTGTGGTTGATGGTGGTGGATGATAGTTATCGATGGTTGGCTGATGGTTGATGGTGGTGGATGACCTTTAATTGACGGTTAACACTGTGCAATTGACGGCCAATGACGAGTAACTAGTGAACAACAATTTTATGATGGGCTAGCGATGGTTGATGGACCATATCATGATTAGTATGGGTTACTTCCATATGCCAATGATTAATATACATAGCTTGATGATGGTTGGTGACAGGTGGCCCGCAATGGACCAGCTGGCTTTCTTGGGGGCCACCCTCCTGGTGAAACTGCCGAAACGACTGGGAAACTGATCATCCAACACTTGCGGTCATGGAAGGGAGCGCCGATTCCTGTTGGTTTCCTGGTTTGCGCAATGAAGGAGCAGGAAAAACCATGAGCTTCTCCCAATAATGTGATTGATTAATGACATCATGTTTTTGTTGTTTTGGCAGGAAAAAACATGAACTTCTCCTGATGTGATGATTGATAACAATTCATGAGGCTGTGAGGTTCCGAGTCGTCAGCACAACAGAAAGCCTCTTTTAGGAACTGATGTTCAATTTGAAAGTCTGAGCAAGGATTACTTTAATGTTGGTTTCTGATGATCGTATCTACCTGTTGGTTTCATGCCTATTTTCATTGCTTTAGGGGGGGTTACACTAATCAGAAACCAACATTATAAGGGAGGAGAGGCTGGTACTTGATCTCGGGAAGGGCATCACTGTCACAGCCAGATGTGCTTCATGATTCAGTCAAGCCTGGGTCAAGTGTGGAAGAACATGGGCCAGATGGGCCTGAAACAACCTACTTCCTTGTTACTAGCAATAAAGTGATGAACATGGTTACTTTATTGTTACTCTATTGATGAAAATGGTTACTTAGTATGATTAGCCATTAGCTATGGTGAGCTACTATGGTGAACTTTTGGTCAATATGTTTACTTTATTGTTATTAAATGCCATTGGCTTGTTCAATCAATGGCTTGTTGATTAAGTTAACCATCAGCCCTTAGTATTTGTTAGTTAAGCCATTGATGAATTCCATCAGCAGCAACAAACATTTGCGAGCGCAATCATGAAGCACTCCCCGTTCCCACCATCATGTCCCTATCAAGCGCTGCGACAGGTGGAGGACGTGGTGCCGGAGATGGCGCACGAGAGATCGATGCGACCGCAACTGCTGATCCTCGGTGTGGTGGCAGCAGGGTCAAGCATGGCAAGCCTAGGGTTTTCCTAGGGAAACGCATCAAAAGGTAGCTGAAATGAAGGTCAATAGCGTGGACTACCATCACTTGTAGTGAAATGATGGGCACATGAAGGTTAATAGCTGGTTAATGAATTAATGATGGTTAGTTAACCCATCACTGGTGGAGGATGGTGGATTCTACTGGTTAATGATTGACTAATGGTCTACTCATGGTGGATGATGGATTCACTTGTTAGTTGGACCACGAAGAATCCTGGGGACGGATTTGTGCCACGCACATCCGGCGATGATGACCAGTCAATGAGCGAGGTGAGCGCAGATTGGAGGCCCACTCATCCTGAATTGGGATTCACTAACCAAGAGGACCTAGGATGACTCATTCCTAAGCGCAGGGAGACACACACAACAAACAAACAAGGACCTAGGATGATTGATGGGTGTGACCTCCCCTTTTTGGCGCAGTTCCGGTTTTGTTTTTCCACAGTTGTTCGTGCAAAAAGACTCAGGGATATAGCTGTGTCGCCATCAGCTCGCCAGTCGAATATACCATTGATCATGATTAGCTAGTACTAACCATTCATGTATGCATCATCCCTTTTTGCTACATGATACCATGCTCCTGCTGAAGGATTGCAATGTTTCATTCGTATTCGCATGGGTGGGTACCAGGGGGGACCTTACTCAAAGTGGAGTTGCTTTCCAATTGTGTGTGAAGATGTGTGAAGTATTTTTGGCTTCTACGTCCCTGAAATTTGACAGTTCTGTCATTGTTCAAATGGCAATGTAAAGCGCGGAGAGGCGGGTGCCGTGGATCACAAGACATGACTTGATGTGAAGAAACCGAAACCTGGACAGTTGCATAGAATATCATTGAAGAACCTGCTCAAACGCTTGCACATATACACGCACGGAGGTGCATCGCTGCATCGTACAGTGTGCACCCATTTGCCCACAAGTATGTTTTTGTTTAATTTTTATGTGGTGCTAGTAGGTTCCCATGTACGTGCTATAGCAGAGAAAAGACCCAGAGTACTACATATACATAAACGGTTGCGCCTGTGCAAGCAGATTCCGCCAAAAAATCGCTTAATATCATTTGGGAAAACTAAACCACCAAGAGCGTCAAGTTCGAGAGAGTGACTTGACAAAATGTTGAATATTTGCGATCGTGCAATATTAAGCATCAGTGTTGGGGGATACTTGTTTCAATTCGTGAGTGGGAGATCCATGGTTGCAAGTCCTTCGCTTTGTACATCACAAGGCAGCTAGTGGAATGGTAAGTAACACTGATTGGTGCTTTTCAAGATTTTTTAAAATTCTCCCTAGTACAAACAGATGCTTGGTCGGTTGAATTATAATATTTCACATGGGTTGACAGCACCAACCAGAATTTGTTTGCTTGGGTTGTTCGTTCAGCTGCATGGGCTTACCAACACTCTGTTCTGAAGCACCAGTCGCCATTATTCACCTTTGGTTCGTGCATTGCCAAGGTAGCCACTGTTTGGTATTTTTTTTGACTGTTCAACCATCCATTAGTCAGCATCATCAACCAACCATATCGCTGTTAGTATTGGCTTACTTGACTCATTACCATTGTCATTACCAATTACCAGTATGTATCACCCACTATTATTGACCCTTCGCAAAGCAACACTACTCATTGCCAACCATTAAGTACCAACCATATCTAACTAACCATTATGATTTGCCACCATTGGCCATTATCATTCCTTATTCATTCATGATTAGATTGCCATTGCCCTGAGGAGTTTGATGCGATCGGTGGACGAAGACAACAACGGCTTGAACTTGGAGGACAACGATGACGTGATACGACGGTAGATTGCCGGATCATTGTAAATGCATGTAAATGCCATTGGCTTGACTTTGCCATGTCAGAGAAAATGCATGTTATGATTAGTTATTCAATGTGATTATATGACTGGCGTTTCAGGTATTTATACTTACTGCTTGTTCCGTACCTTTTGTCCCACACCAGCTGGTACAATGTGATCAGACATAGCTAGCTCATTCAAGCCCTCACAAGAACCTTTGTTGGCTGAAGTAGCTGACTCTCATGGCCCTCTCAGATATTTGAGAAGTGTCAGTACGAGGATCTATTACCGAAAGGAGCTTATCCCTGCTCATTAGGTCGAGAAGTGGCTAGTTGAATGTGATTGTTTGTTGTCCACCATTATGAATAATATTTTGAGCACCATCATGATCATCATCACCACCACCACCACCACCACCACCATCATCATCAGCAGCAGCAGCATAGGCCAGGCTGGGATGATGGATCCCAGCGGTGTTAGATTTTTGAGGGATGGATGGTTGAGAGCACCAGCATGACTGGTTTGTTAGCTGATTGGCGTTCAGAAGCATACGGCTTTTCCATGTGAGCAACTACTATCAGAATCTATCAGAAGCTTTCGACCATTGTAGTGATCTAAGGATAGTCATATTTGAGCTGTGAAATAACGATGACGCGTGATGAACCATGGTATTTTCAGTGCACCAGCACCAGATGATCAGTGTAGCACCAAGTCCACATCCAGCATTGGCATCGACACGTGACCAGCTCCATTTGCGCCACACAGAATTTCTTGAAGCTCATGGGCCTCTTTCGCCACTTCAAAGACAAAGAACGACTCCGAAAGGAGTGCCTCGGACAACACTTTGGAGGGTCCTCCCCTTGTTGCCTTCTAAGATGTGAATGATTCTTGATTTGTTGATGGATGTCTTGCCAAACGATCAAAACGAATTCATCAATCGCACTTCATCCCACCATCCGACCATCCAGCCATGGGATCCACCAGCCATGGTCCAGCCATGGCCCGGCCATGGCCTCCCCATCCACCGCTGGCGCGCTCAGGCAGCTGGCCATCAAAGAGGCCAACTTCCAACCCTCCGAGGTGGCGGAGTTTCGAGCACCTTGACCACCGGAGGGTTACCGGTAACTCCAAGGGTTCGTAGTGGTTAGCTATAAGGGGATGGGTCACAATGAACATCAATGAACCACAAGGGTGTAACAATGGCTCACGATTTCAGGATATTTCAGGTTGAACTGTGGTTAGTAGTGGTGAACTATAAGGGGCTCACAATCAACCTCGCTCAGTAGGCAATGGGCAATTTTGAAGCCATAATTGCCCACCCAATTCGTCATTATAATTATCACTGATTTGCTGCATGACATCGTGTAACTTTACCTAATAAACCTCAAAGCTTAATCGTTAGCCAGTCATTATAGTTTATTGGTGTTGACAATGATGTCCATGAATGCTAATGTTAATGATAGGTACTAGTTGCGTCATTGAGCAGCCAGCATGGTTTGTAGTCCTTTCTTTAAGACTTTGATTGACACAATGAATGTCAAAGCTTGATAAAAGATAATTAGTAACAGATCAAAATAGATCATTAGGGTCAAATATGAACTGTTACTTGTGGTTACTTGATGGCTTATGTTTATGTTATTGTGACATACTGAGACTATTATTTGACATTTTATCATGATACATTCACTTGACATGATGGTTCATGCAGGTCTTCTTCATGGGTCATGGAATCATGGTGCTTAATACCAATCTTGAAAAGAAACCGCTGGTTTCCAAGATGCCGAAGGAGAGAGAGCCTGCCAACGACTCATGATGCTTCGTACTCTGAAATTTCTGGCTCATGATGATAGATCAAATGGCTACAGTTTGCTTGTGCTGCCGGGTGCGAGGCCTTGAGGATATCTGACCTCGATCAAGGATTGGATGGATGACTTTCGGGCGTGGCTTCAGTGTTGCACCTGTTTACTGGCTCGAGTGGAGAAGGTTTGCGGAATGAGAGCCGCTGTGCGAAGGAAGAACGCAGAACTGCTCGTCGCATCGCTCTTCTCGCACGATTGCCTCCATGATTGCTGAGCTTGTCTGATTTCGTTTAACATCTGCATGTGTTAAGTTGAAAATCTTGAATTCGTGCAATCCGGTGATTTTATTGTACAGACAGAAAAACTTGCTCTGTTGTTGTATCCTTACCTTGGCCCCGTTTGATTGGGCCACAAGCTCGCCTTCAGCCTTAGCTGGACCTTCGGGATGGCGATGGAGAGAGAGATGATAGATCGTTGGTTTTTTTCATAGTTGACCATGGTTGTTGCTGATACCCTCCAGCAAGATAACTTGCAAATAGATGATCACAATATGTTGGAAGGAAACCCCAGGAAACCAGCTATGCTGCTGATAATCAACAATGATTGGTGATTCCCAATGATGGCTCATACTTGCCGATGGTAAACTTCTTTGCTGGTCTCTCATTTCATAGGGGTACCCCCAACCATCCATTATGACCCATGTATAGTAATTAGCTCACCTTTTCGGGATTCCTGTTTTGAGAAACCTCCGACTGCTGGTTCGTACTCCCAACGGATGATGAGCTTTGATGATGGCTTGTGATCTTCGAAGGCGATGAGCGACGACTTTTGACGGCTTGATCATTTGTAGTGATTCATGATAGCTCACGATTGTTCGTGAGGATTGGTGATGTTTCAACATTCGTGTTGATGTGCCAATGGTGGTTGATTATGTTCAAGCCTCGTTATGGCTTGCGAAGGTGAAGCTTTGACTCATGGCACATGATGGTGAGTGGTGGCTGATGATACTTCACGAGGGTAAAGAACGGATCACCATGTTTGACATGGGTATGATTGATTGATTGATTGATTGATTGATTGACTGATTGACCATGGATGAAGTTTGATGACGTTTGATGACGTTCGTTGATCAATCAAGACAAATGATGTTTGATGACAGTTAGTGATGCTTGATGAAATTTGGTACTTGCAGCTAAAAGACTGGTTTAGGATGCTTAGCGATGGAAAACAATGGTTGATTGGCCACAGATGATAGTAGTGTTATGTAACTCAGCAGTGACAGAAACACACCCCAATGAGTTGTTTTGATACGGAAGTTCCCTATGTAAACACTGTGTTTGGCTGGCTTGAGCATCGCGGGCGCTTGTGGCTGGACTGAGGAACTTTTTCTGGACTCCTTGGACAATTCTCAGGACGGGCCGGCGAAGAATTGACAAACTGCCAGCTGCTGATTACGGGGTTAGAAGCCATCAGGGTTGCGTGCATTTATATCAATTTATATCTATATAGTACAGGCATGATGTGAAAGCCTAAGACGTGTTGTTACATGCATGTGTGGCGGCTAATGTTTTTTTAAACCCACCAAGCAGATAGAGAAAAAAAACCAGGGGAAGAACATTGCAGCGGAAAAAGTGGAGCCCAGCAATCCCATGCCCTGATCCGGCCTTTCATTTCTTTCGAGAATTCAGTTAGCGACCACACCCAGTTGCTGGTATTGACCATTATTTGATTTTCCATCATTTTCCCCAATATGAGATGGTTGTTTGACTACTAGTTTTGGTTGGGTTAGTTATAAGGACCAGCCAAGTGATCTATTTGGTGTTCAAGCAGAATTGACCACTTATGTCAATGGACTTGGACGGCACAGATTCTTACGCCAAGAATGATGGTTTTGTTGATTACCAGAATGATGTGGAGTCTCCAATTTTCAATTTTCTGCATTTTACGATCGAAGAATTCCTGAGCTAGATGTGTATTTGCAACTATATATTTAGCTGCAACTGTTCAAAACACCAAACATAAATCCAACGGCTTTCACACTGAAAATACAAATTAGTATCAATGAGTCATCAGTATGTTTATGATAAGTGCTTTCCATTCTGTATATTTGTATGTTGTTACTCCATGTTTTTGGCTTTCAACGGGTTGGTTGATGGGAACACCAACATGTTCATCAAATACAACGGGGCCGTCACGGTGACATTGTCCCCTCAACCCGCAGGTATTGACAGACACCGATCATTCCCAACCACAATGGTTGATCCGTAGCTATCAACTCACTGATGATGATTTTGGCTAGTATTTTGACTAATTGATTATGATGATCATGATTATGATATTAACCATTAGCCATTCACTGATGATAGTAATAACTATCAATAAATGAAGAATAATAATGATCCATTAACCATACTGTTCCATTCATTAAGCATAATCATGATTAACCATTCATTGATGATGATTAATGATGATCACTTACCAGTATCTACTCATACTATTCATATAGCTGCTATAATGATGGTAAACGGTTATGAATTCAACCAGTAGTAATCACCATTAACCATGACTTACCTATTCATAGCTAATCATCATTCACTATTGTGGCTGAGGATCATGACTACCATTGACCATGATTAGATAGTCAATGGCAGTTCTTATGGTTGGTGAATCATGGTACCTATTAACTATATTGATCACGACTCACTTTAACCGTCATTGACCATCAATCATGGCTGGCTACCAAACATCCTTGTTTGCCAATCATCATCGATGCCGACCATGTTGAATAGCATTGCCAGTCAAACCAATGTTACCAGCTGACCGTCAAGGCACCACCGTTGACGCCATCCTCACTCAGCATCGTACATTGACCATCAACCAGCCGTGGCTTAACCGTCACGGCTGGTGGTTGGGAGGGAGCGAAAAAAGCCCTTGGGAGGGGAAGCCAGTAGGAGTTGCTGAGCCCGTTTACCAAATGCAATTGTGTACTGTTTGGTGCTTTGATTCACATTTTTTCCCAAATGTAATCACTAATTTCAATGACGGTTGAAGAACATTTTAAATAAAGGTGTTTGAATGATGTTAACCAAATTGAAGTCACCTCAAGATGTTTAGCCCGTCATTTAAATGGTTGGTTGACTCGTGGTGACCAACCACTAGTCGCAGTTCAGGTTCGCGCCAACGCTATCAGTGATTCATGGGATTCCCCCCGAGTACCACGCCAGGACATGAGTTTCCCCGAGTTCTCGCGGATGATCAGCGGCATCACCAACTTGGGCAAAACTCTGAGCCAGGAGGGGGGGCCGCTGGGCTGTGGCTGTGGCTGGCTGGTGGTTTTTGATGATTGTAGGCAGGCGATTATCATCAGGGGCATGATTTGGTCCATCATGGGGTATAACAGTAGGATATAGTAGGATATAGTAGGATAATACATCAATGGCTGATTGACAGAAATTAGGAGATCAGGTTGCCAACAATTTGGTGACTGGTTGGCCGTTTCAAGATGTTTCAGAATTTCAACAAGACTTGGGGATGATGGCATTTGATTGACAAGTATAGGTTTGGGATAATCAACCACCCGCTTGGAAACAATGGTTGACAATGGGTAATATCGGTATGAACGATGGTGAGTCGTGCATTGTAAATGATGGTGAGTCGCGACTAATGCCTGATGGTGGTTGGTACTGCTTAGTAGCTGATCATGTTTGATAGTGGTTGATGTTAATGATCATGCTTATTCACTATGGTGTGTGGTGGTTGTTTCATGGATGTTATAAAAAGGTGTCTACTTAGGAATGCTGATTGATGATAATTAATGCTGGTCTAAAATGCTGGCCAAGCATGGCTACCAAAGGTTCCACATGGCCAAGTTTGGCCATTGATAATAGGACTTAACGCTCATTGGCTATTGATCATAGCCATTGATAATATACCTACCGTGTTGTGGTTCTTGTCAAGGGCCGATAATATCCTCGTCATAATCAATGGTGGACAATGATGATCCTCATGGTGGTGAAGCATGGCCAACGACGGCCGGTTGTGGTTGAAAAATGGTGACGACGATGATGATGGTACCGACTCGTCGTCATCGCTACTGTTTTGTATCGATGGTTGACGGCATTTGGGCAAACCATCGCTAAGCACGGCCAACTATTACCAGCTATCATTACCCAACTATTGCTAACATGAGTTCGTAACACATGACTAGCCATTGACTGACCTTACTAATATTACCCCGTTGCTGGTTACTGGTTACTATTACTAACCATTGTCAGTTCACAACGCATCAGCTGGTGTCAGTATCTGGATGCTCACGACGGATCAGTGGTTTTGACCCGTACGAAGAGAACACCAGCAGTCAAAACAGGTGCACAGGCGCGAAAGTGTTTTTTTGTGGCCAAAGGTTCAGGCCAGGGGTGTTTTTGAGCGCCTGGTTTGCTGTGCACTCCCCTATTTACCTTTGGGAAGTTGACCCCTCTGTTTGACCTGCACGGAGAAAAATATGGAGAAGAGATTTTGATCATAACCTGATCAATTCTACCCTTATGTCACATACCTGTACGGCGGATCAGTGGTTCTGACCTGACTGGGACCAGGGACCATGGCAGTCCAAAACAGCCGATGGCCATCAGCAGTGGGACGACGCGGCATAGCCTTGGTCGTCCGATGTCGTAGCTCGAAATTTGTCGCGACTAGTAGTTGGTGGTTTCTTAAGATAGGGGACCCGAACCAAAATTGTTGGTTTATTACTGATAGTTCAGTGAGAATGGCTTTTATTGGATGATTTGGGGGGCCCCTATTTTGAGAAGCGCCCGCTTGACCAGGATGAACAGGATCGTATTTGGACGCATTGAGATTCCACAACCTTCATGAACGCTGCAAAAGCTGATGGGGAACGGCGCACTATGTCAATATCATGGACATGTATTGACCACAATCAAGAAGTATCGACTAACCATCATTAAGCCATGTGTTTCAATTAAGCTATGTGTTAACCAGCCATATTAGGCTTATCATTAAGCCGTTGGCTAACCAACCATTGCCATGGTGCTTTTTACGTCACCCGCCTACCGCAGGAGCTGGAGAAATTGTTTCACGAAACCTGTCGGCCGAGAGCTGAAGCTGATTTCCCAGACTTCCTGCTGCTCATGAAGACCTTGTTCCGCGGCAGTTCCGTTGTGGTAGTCCTGAGTTGGGTTGGCAGTTGGGGGTACGCCATTCTTGTACAGCCCCATGTTGCTTGATGATGGGTTGATTATGACATATGATTATCACATATACATTATCATAAATATTCTCGTTTATTGTCATTGATTCGCAGTTACTGAATGATAATTCATTTCAATGGTTACTTTAAGAGCTTAGCAGGTGGTGGAGGAAGTTTCCAAAATAGAAAACCTGGAGGAGAGGGAAGCATGGCTGCGGTGCATGGATGACAAAGCAATCTGCTGAAAGAGCCACAGGCGGCCGAAATCTGTTTGCTTGCCTTTTTCTCTATTTGTTTGCGTGCTTATTTGTTTAACGATCTACCAACCTGTCTATTTCTGCCTAATCTACTCATCTAGTTATCCAAGATCTGTGCTCTATCTATGTAATTTATGTATCTATGGATCTACGTTTGTATGTATCTATAGTCTATTTCTATGAATTTATGTATCCATGTATCTATGTATCTATGTATCTATGTATCTATGTATCTATCTATCTATGTATCTATGTATCTATGTATCTATGTATCTATGTATCTATGTATCTATGTATCTATGTATCTATGTATCTATGTATCTATGTATCTATCTATCTATCTATCTATCTATCTATCTATCTATCTATCTATCTATCTATGTCTATCTATCTATCTATCTATCTATCTATCTATCTATCTATCTATCTATCTATCTATCTATCTATCTATCTATCTATCTACGTATCTATCTATCCATCCATCTATCTATCTATCTATCTATCCATCTATCTATCACTGTCTATCACAATTATCTGGCTAGCTAGCTAACTAGCCAGCCAGGCGTCTACATACCTATCCATCTCCCTAGTCAGTCAATGTCTGGTGCCTTACCGCCCTGGCACTGCCTCAGGTAGCCTCGCTCCACCGAGGCTCGAGAAAGACTTCGGAAACATCCGCGAAAAGAGCCTCAAACGCCTGGCCAAGCGGGGCCGCTGAGAGTGGCAAAGCAAGCGCCTGGTGAGCCCCAAGGAACTCCGTCCGAACAAAGCACACAAGAATTGAATTGGTAATCACCAAAAGTGGCATTGAAGTTTGAGAATCGGCAAGTCAGAGTGATTCATCATGATTGTGAGAGTGATTCATCATGATTATTTGATGATCTTCAACCCGCGGATGACTTTGCAGCCGGCTTTCTCACGGGCCGCGGACGCTCAAAGTCTCCCTTCGCCACTTGAGCGCTGGGTCCAAAACTCACGCCATGGTTTCAGGACCATGGCTGACGTGACCACTCCTCCAAGTCCGATTCAAACAGATTATTTTTTTGGGAACAAGTAGGGTCACACTTAGAAGATTCATTATCATACAAAGGAACTTGTTTTGCCGTGACTATTCCCCTATGACTCTATGACTACCCGTCCGATTTTACAACATGGATGCACGTGAAACGCCAAGAAACTATCGACCGAAGTCGCCAGTAGTTCCACAGGCTGGAGTTCAGCGGGCGCCCACAAGAGTGCATAGCAAGTTTGATTTGAACGTTTGCGGCGCATGGAACAGGGATCGTCTTGCAGAGGTATGTTGCCGGAATGAGTGGCAATCACATTGTCGAATTCGGCCCGGTTTGGCTTCCATGTGGGGAAGCTTTCCCGATCACTCAGAAATGTTCACCGCATGTGCACCTTTTCTCGCAGGCACGCATCTTTTGCAGCACATGTGATGGAAACAATTCCGACCTGCAGTGATTAGACCGGCCGACCAACTCTAGCTGAAGATCCCTGAGATTGTCTTCAATGATTCTCCTTTTTAGCACGGAACACCCCTGCTGATTGTGCGAGGGATGATCACAGCATGGTGGACGTTTGGCACCTTTGGGCACTGACTTAATGTCAAAATCTGGCACAGGGAAGTCCACATCCAAAGATGTGCTGGTCGGATGTCCAACTGAGCAGGTTTATTCCCCACCTATCAGGTGAGGGTTGTTAGATTTTATCAGAGCTGACTTCTCCTCCTCTCCTCCTTCCCTCTCTCCTCCTCTCCTCGCCGGTCCTCAACCACGACCAAGCGCGACTAGTGGTCGCTGCCGGACCTCAACCACGATCATGTATGCCTGCTGGTGGCTGCCGGACCTCAACCACGACCATGCACGACCAGTGGTCGCTGCCGGACCCCAACCGCGACC
>VSDK01026489.1:194194-204829 GCA_009767595.1 Symbiodinium kawagutii
CAGGAATGCACTTAGATTGGGCATGGCGTGGGAATCTAGTTTACGTGGTTTTCAATCGGTTTTTTGTCATGTCTTATGGTAATACTTCGGCACCTAATTACTACTGGTACAGGATGACTTCAGCTACCCTCGGCAAAAGACAGGCATAAGCTTCGATTCCTGTTGCAGTGAGTGGGGATTCCAACATCAAAATATCGGCTGCTTGGAAATGATGCCGAACGTAGTCTATGTACATTGTAGAATGTGTTGGTATTTCATGCACCCGCTAGTAACTCTTGAATTTAGCCAATCAAAATTTCTATCAAAGGCGTATGTTTGAATATGCTTGATCTCGCTCCAAGTTTGGGGTTCGGGAATGGTTATTGATGGTATGTCAAAGGTTCTCATGTAGACATTCTACGCGTGCTCCCCCTATCAAGTCTTTTGACTCCATGTGGATTTCCTGCAGCCTGCCCAGAAAAACGGCATTCTACATCTAGCAATCGCAATGACTCGGTATGTAGCTAGCATCCATCTTAGTTGTGGCTTATCACTACCTAACCTTGAGTGTATTGTACTGGTTGGTTCCCTTGAATACCTTCATGTTGACCCCTCCCCATCTTGCTTGTGGTAGTTCGCCTTCAGAGAACGCTTGGATTCGCCGGCAAGAACGACCCACCACCAACAACAAGACAATCAGTATAGGCAACCCAACCCATGTAACAGGTTTTGGTACAATGGCGGTTCCCGGTGGTGCACTGCTTCAGAATGTCTCACCTTTGAATGGCAGAGCAACGGCCGCCTCAGAACGGGGAAAGAAGAAAATGGGTGACAGTGGTGAATCATTGATATGTTTCACCAACAATGATTACAACCAACACTGATAACTGATAGCTATCAATTATGATTATAGCATATTATAACTTATAACAACGAATTATCTTGATCATTTAGCATTGACTTAGATTTGTTGTTTTCCTTCCACGAACCATTTGTTTGTCAATAGTTCCAACAACGGCATGACCAAACCATTTGCTATTGTTAATATGGTTTAGGCATCCGCGCCAACATTCACACAGAGCATGTTTGATTCATACTTGCAATGATTCGCATGTATGTTTCCAAGCGCGTGCTGAAGGCTCATTCGGGGGATTGTCAACCAAGAACAGTTAGATGTTTTGAGGACCCTTGAAGTTCGGAGACTTTGAAGCTGAGGAACCTCAACCAGCATTTCATGGTTCATCTTAGATTTGTTTCCTCCCAGCTGATGATACACACATGCATGCATGGATAGCTAGGTAGATAGATAGTTAGCTAGCTAGATAGATAGATGATAGATAGCTTGGTAGATAGTTAGATAGGTAGACAGCCAATTGTTTGATATCAGGACAGGTCCATATTGATAAAGTGCCTCACCATTTGAAGCATAAATTGCTGGCGATCTACAATTAGATAGGTCGGCAAACATTTTTTAAACAATATCAAACACATACAAAGCTACGTTTCACTAATTTGGTCATATGTATTCTTGGAATCTTTTTGGGGACCATTCTGCATCCATCCAGCGTGAACCCTTGCCAAAGATGTTTTTTAAAGTATGTGCAAAGGTCCTTCTATTCTCATGCCCGAAGTGGGAGTACATGTTTTGATCGATGCAATCACCAGGAATAGCACTGTGTGGATATTGACATGTCTAGAAACCCTTTTTTTGTGCACAACTGATTGAGATGTTGGTGAACTATGGTGAACTGATGTCACTGCTAGCAGCGCCCCTTCTTCGGGTTTCAGGGCTGTGCTTTGTGGCCATTTTTTCTCGGACGCGGGACTTTTGCTGGGAGATAGCAATGCAATGGCCAACAATAGCAAGTGCCTAGTAATGATTACTACCAGAATACTGATACTCTCTGGCATTTAATTTGGTTTTAAGTAAATCATTCAACTATGCTGGTTTTATTCAATCAGCCAAAGCATGTATCTAGAGACCTATACAACGAAATAAATACTGGAAGTTACTGCGAGCAAGTCCAATCCCATTTCTGCCTTTGATTGCCGTAGCGTACCACCAGGGCAGCTTAATTGCATCAATGATGATCAATCAGACATTCCAAATCTCAGTTTTAAAGCAACTGGAAAATAGTGGACATAGTTATTGAAAGGGTGACCCCTTTGCATAAACCCACACTAGTTTTGTCACGGATAGCCAATAGATAGCTTGTGATTTACCATCAAAAAATGACAAGTTATCAATACGGATCTCCTATTATTGACTCATTGCAATTACTATCAGTTGTCCTTTTCCACTTAGTAGTTGCAGATGTTTAAATAGTGTTTTCGTCAGTACTGACTAAGCACTTGGTAGTTGAATTTAGTTTTACCATTATTAAACCCCAAATAGGTTGGCAACCCTTGAACCAACAACTGTAACAACTCATTGCTTGGTAAGGCTCGGTAAAGAGTCATTGTTTGGTAAACAGCCAACTATTGACAAACCACCTACTTGCCAGTCTAAACCATACACCAACCAAATTCCTAGCTAACTATTGACAAGCCAACTAAACTAGTATAAACCAACCATACAAATGATGATAAAACCACCCAAAATGCCTGGAAATTTACCAACCAATCGCCAGCCTTCAGGGTCCCCGTTTTGGTCGTCGGTACCCGTGGAGCGGGCTGGGTAGGTGAAGTTGGCGCGCAGCAAAAGCCACAGCATCCCGGAGCATACCTTAGTGCGGTCCGGGACCCAGGGCGATGGGGGCAGATGCTGATTCTACAACGCTTGGTTGGTTGGGTGGGGTTGGGGTTGGGTTGGGTTAGTTTGGGGGTTGGGTTGGGTGGTTGGTTGATAAGTGTGAATAACCAGGAGATGATGGGATCAACAACAACTGGCTCAGTTGGTTGCTTGGCTGGGTGGTCAGTTGATCTTGATCAGTGACCATCCGTACTCATCAACAAATATACAGCTCAGTTGCAGCAATAAAACCAGCAATGATCCGGAGATAAAAACGATGGCTTGCCATATCATTGCTACTGGCTTCATTATATACTCTAGCTTCATTAAATACGCTAACTCTCTGATTTTGCCGCAAGGAATCGCTGCAGCAACACAGAAAAATCGCCCACAAATTGCGGCCCATGATGGAATGAAGGCTGTGTCACCCACGAAGGCCGCATCCATGGCTGAGATCGAGTGGCAGCCACCATTGACCTGGCAGCACGTGCTTATGCACCTTGAAGCCAACCTACAACACATATAAGTGCATAGAAAAATCAATAATCATCAATAAACACATGTAAAAAAGCGTATCAATATGTGTGTATGTATTGTGTATGTACACCCAGGTGTGTATACAATTTATATGTTTATATATATTGAAAAAATAGATATGTAATGTTACATTTCCTTTGTGAACCCATATTGTCCAGTGTGCCCTGCACATGAGGTGGCTAACCCAAGCCTTCATCGGCCTGAAGCACATCCACGGTGAGTAATCCGAGCCATCCGGGAGGGGCACGAGGGTGGCACTGGCTAGGGTTGATCGGTTTATCGAGATATCATATATAGCCAGCAACCATTAAAATGCCTATGGGTCAATATTAACCAACCAATCCTGGAGTTGGAACATATACTGGCTGATGGTTTTAAACATTTGTTTGTGACTAATTTTTTCACTGGGGTTGAAACCACCAACCAGTATAGCCAGTAGCCATTCATATAGGGGATAATACTTTTCATAGGGTTTGTAATGTAGGGATTATATTTGCCACTGACTATGGTATGATATAGCCAATAGCCATGAATCATGGCGAGGATAATGGTTCAGAACAGGGGATAGAGGAAGGATCAGTGAATTATATATAACGGATTATGTATAACGGATCAGATTTGGTTCAACCATAAGGATATGCACTGGTCAGTTCTGGTTAGCACTGGGGTGGCACATTTTTTTCAATGGCTTTTACGGTGCCGGTGCCAAGCATTGCTGAACTACGGGGTTTAATCTACCAAAAAGGATCAACCATAAAGATATGTGTTGGTCAGTATTAGTTTGCACTGGGTAACCGTGGTTGCAAATTGGCTGATTGTTCCTACTGATAAATGGTTGATAGTAAGCAATATTATTAAGCAACATGACCACGGCTACACCAACCATATGTCTATGTGTCATAACTCAACATCCCAAAAAAACAGATGAAAATGGTAAGACTAATGGTAAGTAGTGAACCCATCCTTGTGATCAGACTGGTAACTTATGGGATCGGCTGGTTTGTGTTCAGCTTTGACCGCTTGTTGAACCCACCAGTTGGGACCGCACGGACGTGGGTAGGACCTTCAGCCGGACCGCGGGAAGGCGGGAAGGAATCAAAACAGAAGTCCAGCTTTTGGTGGTAGGTTTTTATTCCAAAATATGGTGGTTTCTCAAGCCATAGGGAGCCCCAAAAATGGCTCGTTTATTAAAATAAATAGCTAACAATGGATGATTTGGGGGTAGGGGTACCCCTATTTTGAGAAACACCCATATGTGGGGTGATTCTTCCCGTTGACTGCTACTTAGTATTTGGGATTAATGACTCTTCCCGTTGACTGCGATTTTTTCAGGGGAAACCACCTACAATGATTCAATGGGGCTGTGATTCTGCGCCGGCCATGGGGAGCAACCAGGGATTTGCCAGACATCAGGCTGGACAACATGAACCCAGCAGCATCTTTCAACCGTGGTGCCCCCAATGATTGGTTCCCTGTTGTCCTTTTCTTGGCTGCATGTTGAAGGAGGGGCCCCAGTGATGCTTCTGGGCCACCTTTACCAAACAACCAGGCAGAGAACCCTGTGCCGGTTATTGAAAAGGTTCTAGAGCCAACACCATTTGAGCATGGCAGTAGTCGTACAGTGGCCGACGCTGTTGAGATGGCCAAGATGCTGAGTTCACAGATAGCATATGCCACCTTAAAGACCTTGCTACAAGTTTGAACCAGCATGCCCCAAAGCCAACATATTTGCCAAATGGGAAGCTGATTGTGTTTGTGGATCCAATGGCATTCAAGAGGAGTGCTGGCTGGACTCAAGCGGAGACCATTGCATGGCTATTCCAGACACTTGATGAACGCGGCATAGCTGATATGACGAAAGCCACCATGTGGACCGCGTATCGCGAATTTCCATTAAACGGTCGAAGATGAGATTGTTCCGAATGAACAGTGACGGATCCGGGTGAACTGGGTGGACTGGGATAGCAGTTGGGGGAAGATGCCCCAGACCAAGACGAGACTCACTGACTGCTGAGTTGACCTTTAGTATGGCTTGGTGAATTTGGTGAATGTGGACCGCCATGAATGCATGAAAGTACCGCTAGTGTTGACCATTATTGACCATCATCACAAACCATTGTTCAAAATTGATGAACCTCTCGGTACCAGCAGGAGGCAAAAAAATGCCATTAATGAACCCTGCTCGCCCTCAGCCCAGCTGAACCTCCGGAGATGGGAAAGAAAGACACTCGTTAAGCATGAGTTAGCAAAAAATAAGGTAACAATTTGCTTTCACCCGATTCTCAGCTCCCCCTCTTTTCTGCGCGGGTAAGGGCCCAGCATCATCAGAATAGTGCCTTTGCACCATAAGTAAATCATTAGCTGTTCAGGCTGTTCATTATTGATGATTTACCATGGTGAACACTATGGTGAATATCATGGTGAATATTGTGGTGAACATTCAGCTAATGACCAACCGGTGGCTAGTCTTGTTCCATCAGTATAGCGATTATCTTGTCTTCAGCGATTGGTTGCTTCGGAATTGGTGTTGGAGCTCAGGCCAGGACGTCATCCACAGAGACTTGAAGAGCGAAACTGGGCGCCGTCAGCTGCGGTTGCTGCGGTCATGTTCCGGGATGACAGCTGGCTTTGGGTCCGTTCACCTGGTACCCCTGGTTCCACCATCATTAGCCATGGTTTTCCCACTACTGTTGTTGGTTGTTATCCCCCATGAAATCGGTCAATATTGACCGATAGCCAACTATGAACCGATGATTTGGAAGGGAAAATTATGGTTTCTTCAGCTTGGAAGGGAACCTCCGAAAAGTGTTGGTTTCTTTCTGTGACTGATTGCTCTTGGATGATCTGGGGGTACCCCCATTTTGAGGAACAGCCAAGCAAGTAATCAACAACAACTGCAATCCTTAGAGGTCCTTAGACACTACCACCGCTATTATTACGGCAAGACTCCATGGTTTGCCCGGATGCACAAGACCTGCCCAGAAGTTAGTTTTGTCAACTGTTCAAAACCCTGCGCAGGCCCGTTGTTTTGAAACTCTGAGAATCAAGAAGCCCTAAGCCCTAAACCCTAAAACGCAAAAACCCTAAACCCTAAACCCTCAAACCCGAAAACCCTAAAACCCTAAACCCTGAAACCTAAACCCTAAGACCCTAAAACCCTAAACCCTAAATCTCTGCGTATAGCCAATGTTTCTCACTGATTCTTCGAGCACTGTTTGATCGATAGGAACAACGGTGGTTTGCTCTCTGGGCAAACCACGGCGTCTGCGCGTATTATTAGCATGCTATTAGCCATGGGAAAAAACATTGTTGCCAAGTCAACAGCTGGAGAACGTACATGAAATTAATCAATCAATTCTAAGAACTTGGTATGCCTTTGGCACATTAGGAGAGGTTAGGTCCTATGATGTCGCCAGAACTCCTAGTAACGTTTTTGTGGGGATAACAAAAAATGATAAATTTTGGGTTGTTGCGATGGAAATGCCTAGTTTGACACGTGAGTACCCAGGGCCGGCACTCAAGTTTCATGCAAGCAGGGACGGGCTCACCGGATGAGCTCATGAGCTCAAAGTCAAACACATTCAGCAAAAAGGCTAGTGTACCCTAGAAAATCAAGTGGATGTATAGCTGTATGTTCTTGGGCATGGCTGTTTATCGCAATTTCGCTGGTGAATATGGGTTACAACACGGCTAGTCCAACCACCACAGTGTCGTACACCTGTCCTTCAGTAAGCTGATGGGCACCCTCCAACTGTGCTCAGGAGAATCTCTTTTTGGATGGGGACCTGCAGCATCTACAAATTGGCGACCTGGGTATTGCGTGCGCGTTCCTGGGCCAACGGTTGCAGGATGATGCTCGAAATTTGTTCCCGCCATGGGATTTGTGCAAGCACTAAGAGGGTCGAGAGAAAGAGAGGCAGAGAGAGAGATTTGCATACGTAGCTTCCGCAAATGTACACAAGCATGTTGTAGGCAGATGCAGGCAGCAATATGTTCAAAAATATTTCCTGGGATGAGGCTGGTCGAGAATTGGATAAAGATTATTGCTTTCCAGTCGCATTTGCATTTTGACAATTTTATATAATGCATTTGGACCTGTTCAACGTTACTTTCATTGTTTTGCGCCCCCTTATTCTCAGCTCTCAGTAGCAAAATGATAGCATGAGGAGTTCAGACTCACCAAGCATGAGCGCAGGTCAGAACAAAACTCGACTCACTGGGTCACTGGATGTCACTGATTGGTCCGTACAAGGCTTTCAGCCAGGAACTACAGCAGCATCCCATCAAGCCTCCGAACACTGTGATTAGTGGGTCGATGGAACATATCCATAGCCGCATGGATTCTGACAGGCTCGGATCAGCTCTAGTAGGGTGTTCACTTCCAAAAAGTGATGTTTGGTGGTCACTTGGTGGTCACATGGTGGCTATTTGGTGGTTACCTAGTGGTCACCTGGTGGTTACCTGTTGGTCACCTGGTGGTTGCCTGGTGGTTTGCCGGGTGGTTTGCTGGGTGGCTGTTTCATGATGAGAATGGTAGCCCCTTGGCGCTGCCATGGCACCCTGGCCCGTACCCCTCGCTGCGGAGGTTGCATCCTTCCAGCACCGTTCAGTTGGAGAGCAATGTGGTCACTTGGAGTGTCCCGGGTAGCCCAGGGCCCCCATTGTGATGACAAGAATGGCTAGTAATGATGCCAGCAATAATTGCATACATTATCATGAAAGACTAGATAATGGCCATAATAGAAAGACAAGCTAGTAATCATGCTGTAATGATGGCAAATGAAGAAAGGCATAAAACAACTATCAACGGCTGATAATGGCCATGGCTGTTACCAATGGTTAATGACTGAATGACTGTGATGGCCACGGCTATGCATGAATGGCCCAGAGTCGTTGTTCAGAATGGGCGATAATGCGTTAGAATGCATCATGATGGTTGAGACTGAGTTTCCTTTTACCAGATGGCCAATGGGTTAATCAGCATATACAGTGGCTGAGAGTGCTTCATGATGTCCCAGCATGGTTGATGGCTGGCAATGATGGTTGGGAAGTTGGTTAGCATGAATGGTGGTGGCAACCAACAACATTTTTGCTCAGTTGCGTCGTGCTGCTTCGAAACCAATCGCCGGCCTGTTGCATCGGAAGATCGACTTGGATGAGCATATCATTTAGTAAGGTAGAGCTAGAGCTCGCTTCTGGATGATGGGCATTCTGGGCTGCCAGGCTACCAGGGAGTAGTAGACAAACAGCTGGGCTCCGTACTCCACATGATTTTGCGGCGATGTTCAGACGGCCACGTGTTTCCTTGTGATACCTGGTTGGGTTGGTCGCCATTTGTATGGGTCAGTTAAGAAGGCGCCACCGGTTGATGGTACCAAATCACCCTGGCAGCCCAGGGTGTTGCTTGGTGGTTTCGCCGAGGTGGGGACGCCATATTACTTGAGCCCAGAGACCTGCAGCATGGGCATCCACTCCAAAGCCAGTGATCTTTGGGCCATGGGATGCGTGCCCCTCGGGGGGAAAGGGAGGGCGATAGCATGGGGATGTAGATGTGGCGTGTAGCTGGATTTGTTTAGACAAAGCACTCTTAGTGTGTAGAGGGTTGGCCTCCGGAAGATGATGTCTTTTCAAGTGTTTCAGTGAGTAAAAACAGGAACTTTGCAGGGTTCAGCCTAGTGGATTCACCCAGGTATGGCCGCATTTGGAAAACCCTCATGGTTGGGTTGATTTCATTGAACCTGGGGCGCCAGTCGGTACGGAGCTGCCTCGGTGTGTGCACTGGATATGGAGGGATATGGCTATGCCTTTTCGCGATGGCACGCAGAACCATGGGCATGTCGTAGGCTGAATCAATTTGCTTCATATATGTGTGTGTGTGCTTGTTTTTTGACCGTGCCTTCAAAGAGAGGTAACATGGCCAGGAATGAGTACACATCATTCCCATCCTTCAAACAAGTCACCAAACCTATTTGTGGGAGCATGGCGACCAACCCTTCAACATGCGACAAAATTGGAAAGCATCAAGAACAGAGGCAAAGAAAAACACTCACAGGACCTGAGATGGTGCAAAAAGTTGTGGTTTTCCTTGGCGATCAAAGATGGATAGCTGACGAATATCATTGGGGTGATCGCTTGGTTGCTTGCGTGCGGAGGACTTGGAGCAGCCGAAAGACTCACAGACAAAACGAAACTCTGCTTCGACCCCACTTGTTTCGATTATAGACATGGTGGTTTATCAAAATAGGGGACCCCCCCAAATCATCCATTAATAGTCATTTATAGTAATAAACCAACCCTTTTTGGGGCCACCTATTTTGACAAACACCCACATCTTGCTTGAAGCAACTACTTACAAACAGTCACATCATAAGCGACAGAAATGTAGTAACTACACTATAAACAGTCACATCAGCTAGAAACAGTCATTGTAGTTGGCTTAGGCTTGTACATATACTATCATATACTGATTATAAACAGTCACATCAGCTATAAACAGTTTTTGTAGTTGGCTTACAGCTACAGTTGGCTATCCACACCATGCCCTGGTTACAGCTATAGCTTTGCATCACCAGGTGCTGTACGAGCTCGCGGCTCTGAAGCTGCCATTCTACGCCACTCAGCTGCTGCAACGCAGATTTTTCGCCAGGTTGGCAGGAGATCAGCTCACCCAAAACACGCGGTTGGCGGTTCGCTATGCGAAACATGGAAGTCATGTGCTAAAATCTGTGAACTACGCTAACATGTTCGCTAAGATGGTTTGGAATTGTTTTTTGTTTTTAAATCATGTTTTATCGATGATCATGCATATCATGCCCTGTAAAATGCTGATTCGGAATCCGCATGACGGCGATGCGGCCGCGTTCGAGCCACATTCTGAGTGGCTCGGATGAGCTTCACCCTACAGCACCATTCGTAGACACTTTGCGGTCCGTGATTTCAAAACACCCAGCAAGGAGGGGAATCCAAAGGACCCGTTGGATCGCCTGAACCAAGGATCGCAGGAAGCTATCTCGCACCAGGATTATGAACCACGTCTTATCATTGCAAAAGGATCAGCCCACGAATCAACCACGAATCGGCCATCAACCATCATTCAGCATCATTCTCCACAAGCACTTCACCACTTTCAATGGTTCACCACCCTAAGGGTTCACCACCCTGGTTCCACCATCCATCCCCCGGCGTTCCCCCGGTGGAAGCCCCGGTGGAACCCCTGGTGGAAGCCCTGGTGGAAGCCCAGCTCCGAGGCGCCCACGTTGCACGAGTTGCTGCAGGACATCTCCCGGAAGAAGGCGCCGCGGCTGCCCGCGACCTACGGCGCCGACCTGGCGGAGACCTATGGAGCCATCATGTGCCGCGGCGCGAAGCTGCGGGGGGAGGGGGGTGGG
>VSDK01026489.1:204867-231803 GCA_009767595.1 Symbiodinium kawagutii
GATGATGATGGAGGATGATGATGATGATGATGATGATGGAGGATGATGATGATGATGATGATGATGATGATGATGATGATGATGGTTGGTGAGGATTGGCGATGTCCAGGATCAACTGCCCACGATTTTGGACCCCACCTTCCCTCACCGCGCGTCCCGCAGGTGCCAGAACCGCAACAAGAGGCCGTCCTGTAAGCAGGTCCTGTGCATGCAGCCCTTCTTGGAGTCCCTCCAAGTCTTACAGGATTCTCGGTGCAGCGGGAGGCTGTCACCAGTATTCGTTGGTGGTTTTAGAGGGGTTGATCATGGTTCATAATGGTCAATGATAAGGGAAAAATTCAGCAACATCACAGGCAGAATGATGATTGGCTGATGGTTTTTAGAGGGGTTACAAGCATTTGTAATGATTCATAGTAGGGGATAATAAACAACAAACATGCATGAATAGCTACGGGTTGGTGGTTTGATTGACATCTTTTGTTTCCCCACCAGTGCAAGGGGGTTTCATCCACCAAACAAATCGTTTCAACGTTTTTCCCTGGTATAAACAAATGGTTCGTCGGTTGGTTGACTAATATTTGTTCATTGGGGTGGTTCAACCACCAACTAGTATTGGTGAACACTGGATGGAGAAAGAGTACTTCAGAACAGCTAATGGCGAGGTAAGTCAACCATCCAACACTTGATCAACCGCGATCAACATGGATCACCTGTTTCTCTACCATACCTATTGGACCATCACAACTGCAGGATATTGTAGAGCCACCGGAGACTATCCTCCAGCCCTTCCAAGAGATTGAGCTATGCCAGGGTTGAACGATGGCGGCGTGTTTGGTCCAAGGTGATGCATTTAGAAACCACCAAGTCACCAGCTTGGGCACACCCAAGCTATGCATGCCTAGTTTGGGACAAATATCCAATCAGGTCAAAACTACATGCCTAGTTGGTATTTGTTTACACCTCGCATGCCGCAGGTCTTCATACGATCAAGGTCCGAGACTCGTCCTTTCGACTTGTCTCCAGCTCTCCAGTGTGGTTCGCCCCAGGAAAGCATCTTGCAGGAAGAGGAGATGGCCCGCGTGGCGAGCTGAGAACAAGAACGGTTGGGAGGTTGTGTTTCTACTGGGTTACTTCCCCTGCTGTTGATGGAAGAGATCCTGGAGTTGGATCATGTACTGGCTGGTGGTTTTAATTTTTTTTTGTTTTTACTAGTTACGATTAGGTTTTGTTTGACCAACGTTTTATTTTCACTAGTTACTATTTGGTTTTAACAATTGGTTGGTTGACCAATAATTTTCATAGGGGTGGTTCAACCACCAACCAGTATATTATTTTGCGAGTCTATCCCAGATGGTTCAGGATTTCTTCCCCAGATCAACCCTGGTTACATTTGGTTACTGGGTTGTACGGCGCTTCGGGGTGACACCCTTGGACACATCCGTAGAAGCATGTCTCACTGGATGGGGATCAGGCCCCTCATGAAAGCAACTGGAGGACTGGCTCGAGCGTCTATGGTCACTAGATGGTGTGACCATGCGGGTTTTGAGGCTGATGGGTCAATGGTTGTAACCAAGACTTTCTGAGACTGCAGATTGGCATGAAATTAATCAAAATGGAGCCCTTTGCTTGACAAGATGATTTCCAAATGGTGGTTTCTCCAAATAGGGGTACCTCCCAAATGCCTGGGTCATTTCTACAAATGATTATATAATGTTGGATGATTTGGTGGTACCTCTATTTGAGAGAGCCCCAAATCACTGGTGAAAAGTCCTTGGCCGAAATTCCTCTATGATTTGCCATGCCATTTCAATGGATTGGAAGAATAGCTACGACCAAAGACGCCTGCTGTTCCAATATCTAATTCATGATCGGGGTTGTGATATACCAAGGTATAGCTTGAGATATGCTCTGGCAAAATAACCTGGAAGCTAAAAATTACCCTTTTAGCAGGTAAAACCAGCAAAAATGGTGGATTTTTCATTCCCATGTTGGTTCACCAGAGGGTGTAGGGCCTATAGGGTTGTCAAATCCAAGATTCCTGGGGCTTAAAATGACTATGCAATCCCATTCTATTTTCTAGATGGCAAGGGCATCGCATCATTCATTTCGGCTGAATCACATGGGGACCAAATGCAATTTCTTTTCAACTATCATTGGTTGTGCCACCGAGCATTATTCGCATTATTGGTTGTGCCAATGACAATCCCCAGAACGGCAGAACCTTTTCTCAGAGATTTCGATTAGTGCTTAATTAGGTCCATACTGTCCGGTTTATCCGGCTTATAGCCTGCCTTGTGAAGACCTTTTGGTCAACCAGCATGCGGACAGACTTGCCACCCAGCTATTTTCCATGATGATCCACGATGATCCATGATGATCATAACAACCATAACCCACGGGCTAGGATGACATAGGAGAATTTGTTTTCTTGGATGATTCAATGCTCAACCTGAGCAAGACCTGCTGGCCTTGTCCTTCGACTTTGGAGCATTGCTGGCACACAAATTCTGCCTCCCTGGAGGTCCACCCTTCATGTGCCACCTGCACGCCGTGATCAAGAAAGGAAACAAAAATCCAGAGTTGAAAGAACTCTTTGCAGACGTCAGGTGGCGCAAGGAAACTTCGTGCTTGGAGATCATGGCCATGCTCACCCAATCAGGCTTTTCACATTCGGACAGGGAATTGCAGAAGCTACTGACGTTGCTCAAGGATGCTCAAGGCTGGAAGGTCAACCACTAAGGACATCCTTGAGAGCTCGTTGGGTCATTTGACCAACATTGCAGAAAAGTACAACAAAAACACGAAAATGGGCCTCACTGCAAAGTGGCCTTACTCCATTGCCAATCCACACTCAGCTGCTTCGGCTCCACAAACCTTCCCGACCACCCAAGAATGGTTGCACTGCTCTACGAGAATGGAGGAAAGAGTGTCTAAGTTCAGCAAGCTTGGCAATGCTACTTGGACATCAATCAGGGCTTTGAAAGTGCTAAGACCGCTGCAGAAAAGAAGGAGGCCTTCCACTTCGCTCGCCAGAAATTAGTGAAGGAAGTAAGTGAAGGGATCGAAAAAATCCCAAGAACTCACAAGGACTCGTGGCATGATATCCGTCCCACCCTGGGGGGTTGTCCCCTTGAGGTTTTGACGGAGAAGCAGCAGAAGGATGAGCAAAAGGCGATTCGGGGATGGCTGCACTACTTGCATACCATCTCCAAGAGGTGCTCAACATCAGAAATGTGCCGCAAACTATGACCAATGGTTATATAATAATGGCTCATGGTAGTTAATGACGGTCAATGGTAGTTAGTGGTTAATGGTACGCAGTGGTGGTAAATGAGGGCTGATGCTAGAGATTATACCGTCACATGTTTGAAGAACTGTGCCCGAAACTTTTTTAGAAATCACAAGAAGATGTTTCCCGATTATTTTTGAGAGATTTGATTTTAGTGCAGAATACCTGGAGAATAACATAGAAAGCAAGTCGACTGGATACACTTTTCTTTCATCGGAATTGGCCACTCATGCTTCCTTCTCAGCAGTTTTTGACCACCTACTAAGCGTTGGGATCAAGAAGTCCACCCCAGGATCACCATATGGCTGTGGGCCAATAGTAACCAAACAATGGGAGATAATAACGAACAATTTCATAGGAAAAGCAATGATTAATAGTGGGGGAACCCGGGGTACGGGGTTTTGACCCATAGCCATATTTCATTTGTTTTGTAGGGTTGGTTCCGCAGTTTGTGGCCTACCCTGTTCATCAACAAGCAACAGTCCATCATGGTCACTGTTGTTGGCAAACTTGTGACGTTACCTTGTTTGTTTGACATAGCTACAAACCAACATTAATTAACTAGCTACTTGGCTACAGCCGCCAGTCGTTACCCATACTGCTTAACCATTGGTTTCAATCAAATACTTTGTTTTTGTTAAGAATTTTTATGTATAGTTTGATGGCAGGCCTTTTCACCTCTTGGTGTTTTTGATAAGTTTGATTGTCCATCATTTTTATTGTCGTTGGTTGCCATTGCCAACATCAAAACTACCTTCATTTACCAGCTGGTATTAAGTGCGATCACCAATGACCAGCACTTCTCGTCGATATTATCAATTGTTGGCATTTGCTGCTGCGGTTCGCTGCCGTGTTAACAATTACTCTCTGGTAAACTGATCTCGCAAGAAAATCTGCTATAGAGCAGGTGAAATGACCCTGAGTCCAAGCGTTGCGATGTTCACTTACCATACCCATTTTTGGATGGTTCTGACCCATAATCATATGTAGTTGGTATATCCTCTCTGATTGTTGGTCATGATTCCTCAGTATCAAGCATTTACATCAATTACAATCGATAAAATCATTATTCAATGCCCATTTACCATTAAATTACAAACCAGTCTGAGTCTTAACCATCATTAACCATTATAAACAAATATAAATCATGATGAACAGTTCGTTCCGACCATAGCCAGCTGCTTGACCCCATTGAACAACGGCGATTTCTTGCACCACAACTCGCTGCGGCCAGGCCGCCAACCGCGAACCTGGTACCGTGGCAGCGTACGGACGCCCCAGTTGGGGCCAGCCAGGGGAGAGCGTCCGTGCCAGTGCAGCCCTGTGCTTCGGTGGTAGAAGTGGAAACCAACTGGTTGTATAGCAGTATCAGTAACCAAACCCAAACAAAGGTAGAAACCAACTGGTTGCCTCGGTTACTTGCTATTTCATACGAAGGGTAGCTGTTTTGTTTCGTTTGTGCATTTGGAGCTGCCGATGTTTATTTGCGATAGATCTTTTAGTGCGAGTCTAGATGTCCACTTGAAGCTAAATGGAATAGCCGGCATTCTCTACGTATCTCAACGTACTTGTTTCATGTGGGGGTTTGCAAGAAAATCGAAGTTTTTGTTGCCGCCACCATGACATCAATGGTGCCAACCATACCAACATGATCATGATCAACACACAAATTTAGGTGCCTCCACCCAAACATGAAGATTTGGAACCAGATTTCATGGCATGTACAGAAATATTTTGCTACGGCTTCCATCCAGCCAAGGAATTTGTTTTTCCCAGCTGCATTGTTTTCACCTTGCGTCAAGTAGCCTGCGCGCCAACCGGGCGTCTCTGTGAGACGGCGGGACCGCCAAGCCCAGCGAGAGAGAGAGAGAGATTTCATGGCTTTGTCCATCTCCGAGTTGATCAAGAATCGTGATTTTCACAGCTTTCCTATGACCAGTTGCAGCGATCTTTTCGTTGTGGTCCCGTTACGCCGTTCAACTAGTGACGCGGTGTTCACCCCTCGCTGGTTGACGACCAGCTGGTGGCTGGTGGATTGCTGCTTCCTGACGCTGGTGATCCTCATGAGGCAGTGATTGATGGTAATCATGAAGCAGCTAACAGTGGTGATTCATAGCGATTATTCTAATACAGTATATTCTAATGGTGGGCAGCGGTAATTCATCAGTGATAGTGAATAAGTAATTACTCTGATGATTCATGGTGATCATCATGACTCATGACTAATGCTGGTCACTCATGAGTGTTAGTGATGAGTAAGAATCGTTCATGACGACTGTTGATGATGGTAGATGAATGGCTAGTTGAAGAGAATCAATGATGGCCGAGCCAAAAGAGGGGTGATATGGTTGCAAACGTGGTTGAGAATCCGGTTGGTGTGTGTGATTGTTATTTTTGAATTTCCCCAGTAATTATTATCCAATGGTTGGTTGACAAGGATATTTTTCATAGGGGTGGTTCAACCACCAACCAGTACTGGTTGGCAAGTATGATTGGGTTCTCATGTGATTTTACTTTGTCACCTCAGCCGCGGCTGGCAGAAAAATCGTAAATAACAAACATTGGCCACGGATCCATCACTCATTGATTATGAATCGGGCATTTGCCTTTGCAGTGGAATCTTTGGTGAAGAATTGTGGAGGTGATCTACCATGTCTTTCTGATCACTCTTAATCAAGGTAATGCATTCTCAACAGAACTGGTTTTGCTAGTCATGCACCTTGCAACCCCCTTAAGTACAGACCCCAAACCGTATAGCACCCCTTCTGAATCATGAAAGTTATTACAATCATTATTTTGGCCATTGTCAACCATAATTAGCCACTAATCATGATTAGTTATTATCAATTGATGTTAGCCATGGATATTACCAGCAATTCTTACCATAGTTAGCCACTAATAGAAAGTTATTACAATTACCATTTTAGCCAGTGTTACCCATAATCAACTGGGTCAACTTATCATGAACACGAATGGGTTTGGCATATTTTAGCCATTGTTAACCATAACTTTTATTTCATTTTTATGAACTAATCATGAAAGTTCACACCACCGGGTCACCACGGTGCTACACCATCAATTTTGCCCTCGGGCCTTCCCTGCAGCCGCTAGGCTGAGACGTGTGCAGGAGCTGCGACGGCAGGCAGAAGCCCAAACACCAGGCCGCTGGGGTTGTCGGTTGGGTGGTTGGCTCATGTTATATATATATATAGTTCATGTTACTTAATCTTGGTTAGTTAGTGCTGGTTGGTTGGTTGGCTGGTTGGTTGCTTGCTTGGTTAATGTTCAGCTTTTCGCAGTTTTTCGCGGCTTCGGTGGTTGCTACCTCCCTAATACGCCATGCATGTGTTGGATTTGCTTAGGTCCTTGCTAGAGCCGAACACATCCCGAAAGTGCAGGTCTGCAACAGATAAGTTACCCATACAGCTGTGGGTCAAAACCCTGTACCCCTGCTTCCACTATCATTAACCTTTGTTTTGTCTATTCTTCCTGGTGATTCTACCCCATTAGTTGGTTGACTGATATTGACTCATAGTCACCCTTGTGAATGAATCATGTCAAATTTAGCAGTAGCAATCGCTCAGACTGGAAGTGTTGAAATTTGTTGACCTCCCAAGTGGAAACTTAACTTTTTCTGAGCTGCTACATGTTCATGTCAACCTGGATTTGGCACCTCGGTGCTGTCAAGTCATTGGAATGCCTCAGGTCATCTTTTTGAAGGGGAGCAACGCAGGGACATATTAGCATTCATATTTGCATATGCGAATGCATATTTGCACTTAGCTATTTGATACCCATTTCTGGATGCATGTGTTGAGAATCATGTTTGGTCATGATTGCATTGTAAGTTCTTTCTCCCTCATGATATTTACTGAAAGAGATCTATCATTCATATCCATGTGGATTTTTTTTAAGGCAGTAACCTGCCAGTTCTAAGCGTTCTTCCCCCTGGAATGAGAGGCCTTCAGCCTGTAGAGCATTCCAGTTGCGTTTTCTTTGGGAAAAAATATTCTTCCAACTTCAAAATTAATGGCTTTTTGTCAACACCCTGCCCACACTGCATATGCCAGATATCTAGTCCAGTGATTAGATACTTCTTAGACTTCCAGTAGTACTCTCACCATTTTTGAAGACATTTTTTATGGGTCCATGCTCACATCATTTGTGTCCCAAGAAATTGATATTCAATGGCCGACTGTTCGCCCTATTTGTTTGTTTTGATTTCTGGCGCAGCCATTACTCGAAGGGACCTATCGTTGATAACTAGTTGCCTTTCACCATTTTCAACCCATCTTCAACCCATATATAGCTATTTAGTTGGTATTTTACAATGAGCAACCATGATAGGTATAGATAGTATTCAGTATTCATACAACTCAATAGAAGGGTAGATAGATAAATGAATCGAAAGAAATCAATGAATAACACAGTATATTTCAATTGATCTACAAACTCTATAGCCTTTGTTACTATATCGATTTTCGCCCATTAACAGCATGTCAATTTGACAACCATAGCTACTATTAACAACCAATAGCCTCGTAACTACCTATGGTAGCTATGGTTGGTAACCTGACGCTGCCTATTCTTACTACCTATAACTACTTGCACGCTGTAGAGGGCCCGCTCCAGGATGTCGTCCTCCGCTGCCCGGTGAGAACGAGGAGCCATGCCGGGCTGCGGTGCCCAGTGCTGGAAGCCACCGGCCTGGACTAGTTGGTGGATTATAAATTATAACCAGTAATAATGGTCAAGAATAGGGGATATTTGAAAAACCCACAAATAATGGTTAATTAACAATAATGGTAAATGATAGTAATAATGGTTAACCAAAACAATAGGGTGATAAATTTAGTTGAAATAACTGAACCAACTAGTTATAACCAGTTCTAAATTAATGATAGGGGGATAATATCCAACAAGTTACTTTGAAATTTGAAATTTGTGAGTCCCCTCTCCGGTGAAAAACAGTTGCCGTATTCATTCTTCTCGTTGGGTGAGCTACCGCCCCCGCTCCTTTATGACACGCATGGCTAGGTGTATGTCAAATCAAGATGTAAAGACGCTGTGGAACCGAATGACGATAAATGATAGTCAATAATAACGAAGCATACTCATCAGTGATTGATCCCCTTGATCATGAACACAATCATTAAAAACAACAGCGTAAAGTTCTGTCAATCCGGATTGTATTATATACATATCTTACATGATCAATATCAATCAATCAACTCTCAATTTGACCATTCAAAACCTCCTCTGGTTGGTGGTTGAACCACCCCTATGGAAAAATATTTGTCAACCAACCATTTGTTTCAGGGAAAATAACAAATGTCAATCAAACCACCAACCGCAGTTGTTAAACCATTCTTTTTTTTTTGCCAGCCCGTAGGTTCAGCAAATGCTGAGGGCGAAGATTGGTCCATTCAAATGGGGCCAGAACTAAACATAAAACTGCCCATGAGAACGAGACTTCACCATTGCAACTGAAAAGGCACAATGCAGGAGAAAGCAGAACACCTATGAAGAACTACCATTGTTGTCCATGCCTTCCTTTGTTTTTTTTCCGTTTGTGGGCTTTGCCCGCAGGGATTGTTATCGATATCATTAATGATGATATGTTGGTATTATTGCAGCAGAAAGCTTTGGTCAATCATTACGCCATTGACTATAGGTGTGCATGGCGTGCCTTCTGCAAAATGCTTACCAGTTCGTCACAGAGTCGGGTGGGTGACTTGTTCGAACCATACCCCGAACCATACCCCTAATGGACTTGGAAATGTACTTCAGTGGTCTTAAACATTTAAACCATATCCGCGAATCATGCGGCCAGATAAGCATCTCGTCAGCAGATACTAACATTTCTAGCTATGTCAGTATAGACGAGTTTTTTTAAAGCAGTTAAACGTGGATCAGTTGGCAACAAATGAGTAGCTGTGAAATGCTGTGAATGAGTTTTTCCAGCTACTCTTACTAGCTACTTGACAATACCATCAGTCAGTGGCCTGAATTGGTTAGTGGTTAGCCATGGTACGAATGCAACCATTCGTGGCTTCCACCTAGTGCCAGGTCACCGCCATGCCAGATGCACCAGGTCGAACGGGAGGACGACTGTTACCTGTGGCTATGGTCAGAAGTTGAGAATGGCGTGGCAAAGCTGTTGAAGCAGCCAGCTCTGAATGGGTGCTAAGTGCTTGTTGATGGTTAGAAGCTTTATCTCAGTGCTTGTTGAGGCAGCCAGCTTTGAAACAGCCAGCTGTTGGATGGTTGATGTTTCATGGCGGTTCATGGGTGGTTCATTTTTGTGATAAGTGCGCATGATAAGCAGTTGGATCATACAAAATTACGGTGACCACTAATGGTTAAACCCAGATTGGAGAAAAACACATGTAAGATCAAGTAAGCCTCCAAATTCGAAAAGGGCCGATCATTTTTTCAGCCTTTGATGCCATTCACACGTCATGTGGCGGTGTTTCTACCCAATTGCCTTGACAAGCAGACCATTTTCCATACCCAGTCTTTCAGCGGCTGAAGTCCAATTTGCTGGTAGATTCGTCCAATGCTGAACCAATCAGTTCCGGGTTTGACATTTGACCATCCACCCTGAAGCATGGTAGATTTAATGTAAGCACCGGATGGTTGTTCTTTTTTGACCTGCTGATTGCTGACTACACTGCCCACTAAACGGGATGTGATAATTCCAAAGTTTGGAAATGCCCTTAAACTGAATCAGACATGAACATAGAAAATCGAGTGAACTTCAGCCTCTTGGCAAAGTGTTTGTTTTGTGGTTCTTGGGTCGGGGTGTGCAAACATCAAAATGGCCTCCTGATTTCACCACCACTACCAGAACGACAGCTTTATTTATAGACAAACAACATTGTCCCGAAAAAAACATGCACTTATCTTCCAATCGCTACCTTCTCCCTGCGGCTTGGAGATTGCTGCTGAGATTCATCGTAATGCTGACAGCCCCAATTTTGCCGAGCTGCTTGACAAACTGGAATCCATTGATGAGCAATCCAACAAAGACCTGCCCTGAGTAGCAGAGCCAAAGCTTCATCCTGTCTTCAACTTCGCCATGGATTGGGAAGAGGGAATGAAGCAGCTCACTGGTTCGGTGAACGCATCCAAAAGGTGGAACATCACGCGCGATGCACTGTTGACTTTGAGCGAGCAATTGAACAAGGTGGGAGACAAGGCGAGGATAAGGAGAAGATTTGTGAACAAATCATGGCTTGAAGCATTTCACAGTGTTAGGCATCAGTGGAAAGATTGGATCTTCAGCTGCATTTCTGATGCAGGATGAAATTCGGAAATTGCAAACGGCACGTGTTGTTTAATTTCGCTGCTCAACTCTGCGTTGCAAGACGAAACTTGCGGACCAGAGGTCCTTGTAAATGGGTTGCGGCGCTTGATCCTCTCTTGCACTTGGATAAATCCAATCCCACTCCACCGCTGTTTGACATGGATGCATTGGACGCCCACCATGACAGGACTAGAAGAAACACGGCAAGGTTGGAGACAATGTTGGCAGTTTTTCGAAGCTAATCCGCTTGACCTAGTTCTCCTGGCATGCGAGAAGACACAAGCATGTGTGTCTACTCGGCAAGCCGAAGCAGGCAAAGTAACCACTGTGGTAGTTTGCCTATTTCCGTTATGTTTGTCAAGGATCGATTTCTAGATTGTCAATCGCCAAGTATGACGTATCAATGACTATTCTGATTGATTGCTGAATTTCAATTGTATGCATTTATATCTAAGTCTTAATATGTTTAATCATGTGCATTTATACCTCTACGCATGATGGCTCCCTGTATGGTAAATGTTTGCATTTCAATGATATCATCAATATGGTCAATGATTGGGAAACCGTTGTTTCAAGTTGTTTCTAATCACCGTTATTGCCAACCTCTAACCATTTGTTTATCAACCCTTATAGTTATATCATTGAACAATCACTGTTCATACCAATAGCCCGAACTTCGCTTCAGAATCCGAAAGTTCCAAACCCAGGGCCCCTCAAATTTTTAGTTTTGATTTCGCTTGATTTCCCAACATGCCGAGATGAGGGCCCCTCAAATTCCTCTGGGATTTTTATTCTTGTAATGGCGAAAGCACTATAGGGATCTACGGGGCAGGGTACCCAGGGGTTCTTAACGAACATTGGTGAAATACATTGACTTGAATGGCTCAGGATTAGGCGACCCCCAAATCAACCAATATTAGTTGGTTGGTGGTTTCAAACATTTTTTCTTTTCCCTAATGCTGTAGTTATTAACAATTGGTTGGTTGACAAGCATATTTTTCCATGACGGGGTGGTTCAACCACCAACCAGAAATGATTATAATCAACCATTCTTACCATATATAACCCTTATTAACCACTAGTTTATCTTGGGTGGTTCAACCGCCAACCAGTTCGTCATTGACAGCAATAAACAATCCATTTTAGGAGGTTCCCAATGGCTTCAGAAAGCACCATAAATTGGTTCAGACAAACTCCTCGGCGGTGACTTCCGTTGCACGCGCCAGGTGACGATGAGCTACAGCACCTTGACGCCGCCGTGATGTCATCAGTTGTGAGTCCATCAAATAGCCTCTGTCAGTCCCTGACATTGATATTAACTATATGGTTGATAGGGGCTATAAAAAATTATAATGGTTAGTGTCAAACAGCTACTGGCTGGTGGTTTGAAATGTTTTTTTTTTGCCCTAGTATATAATCATTAACAATTTGTTGGTTGACTTCTATTTTTCATAGAGGTCGAAACCATCAACCAGATAGGGTATCCATAACCATGATGTGATATTGCCTGGGATTACCCTCTGACAGTCCTTGAACTGGAAGCTGAAAATGACCTGTCTTTTAATAGGTGAAACGAATATAAATAGTGGATTTCCCACTTCCAGGTCAATTTGCCAGAGTGTAGCCATGGGTAAGCCTCTAATTTGCCAGTGGTTAGAAATCATTAGCCATAGTAGTAGCCATGACTTGCCAACGTGGTCGATGAAGCATCCTGATTGTTGGTTGCTCGCGGCTACTGACCCTTCATGATCCGTTGGCTAGCAATCACTAACCATTAATAAGCCGTGAATTAATCTTGGAACTAATCAATTGACCTTCATGAACTATAATCAAATGTAACTCAACCAGCATTTACCATTAATGGGCGACTGCCCATTCATTGACTCCGTATTGCTAGGTCTTGCTGGGCACCATCGTTTATCATCGCCCATGCTATATTCATCACTAATCATGACAAACCCTTAGTGACCATAGTGGGCCATCATTTATCATCATTGAACATACTTCGCTGTTATTACTGATCACGAACCATAGGCCCAAAACAATGGGCGAGAGTAGCAAAATGCAGCAGCTCAACGGCATGTTGGTTTCGCCCATAAGCTTCCCAAACCAGAGCAGTGTGTTGAGTGTTGTATTTGTCTAGTGTTTTTTGCAGGGAGCCACAAGGTTCCTTTTGAAGATTTAAGAGGGAACGGCATTTCAGCTGCCAATAGGTTTTGGTTTCCCGCATGGCAGGTAGGGGGAGGCCTTTGAGATAAGAGGATGCATCTAAACTACTCCAGCATGACAACTTTTGCGTGCGAGGAAGCATGAACTTAGTGGACAGGCCCTTGCAGATGACTCTTCGTATATACATAAACTGTCGGTAATGTGGACGATGTGCAGGAATATAACAGTCTATTCTTTTGATTTGTTCGGTGCATCCAAAAATACACCCTCACGTTTTCTTGGTTACCTTTGCCTCCTGTGGCAACCAGTTGTATTATGCAAAGGCCATCATGTTGACCAGTGTCGGGGATAGAAGTCGTTGCATTCAGGGTTGGTTAGTGCATGTATGTGGTTCTTGATTGTTGGCAAGCATGACGGTAAAAGACCAGTAAATGTTTTTAAGACAAACAGTGCTTGAAATGGCCAGCGTTGAATTACTGTAAGTGCATTTGCATATCATGTCACTCGTCTCGGACTGGTGTTCTGTGTCAACATGTGGCTGGGTAGTTCAGGTGTGTGGATTGCAGGGGCACACAGAACGGCTATGTCATGAAGCTCGATTTAACACATGTATGCTGTCACTACTACGCACGGGCCATCATCAATCACTAAATCACTAACCATGTGTTCCTCTTGAAATCCTGTACTCAAAAACCATCACCAATGATTAACTCCATTATCAATAGCTGCATCAACCATTGATAACTGACATTACCAGTGATCCATAGCCACCATAATGTCAGTTATCAATGGTTATTACTATAATCCATGACTACCATAACTACCATCATCATCGTGAACCACTCAACCATCGCCGCAAAGGATCGATCGCCCGCAGACGCCTTCGCGCATCCCCGGCGATTGCCAGAAGTTGCTGCAGAGGTGCCATGGGCTGGTGCCGTGCGTTCGAATGTTCGTTCTAGTCGTTAATAGTAGTGGTTAATGATGGCTAGTTGATGGCTGATGGTGGTTGATAGTGGTGGTCACTAGTGGTTTATGATGGGTTTAGTGTTGGTTGATTAGTGATAATGATGATGTTAGTTATGCTCTTGCTGGAACGGTAAAAAGCCAGGATAATCAGCGAAGAGTGCGGGTAATTATTGGTTAAGTGGTGGCTTATTGGTCGTTAATGGGTGATTTATGGGTGATAAATTGGTGGCTTATGAGATTTAGTGGGTGGTTGATGATGATAATGATAGTGGTTAAATGAAGGCGGCTGAATGGTTGGCGGGTTAATGATGATAAATTAGAGGTTATTGATGGTAATAATTTGAAACAATACTTGTGATCAGTAACCTTTCATGTTAATATCCAACAAATTGTTGGATTTTTTTGAACACCCCCACACACACCGATATATATATATATATATATATTTATTTATATATATATATATATACGGCAAATGAATAGTCAAGGACGGGTCACGATGGCAAATGCTATGAGATCAATGGTTCATGCAAGGTGATTTGGTTTTATGGTCCATCCCTGGTCCGTGAATGATTGATATTCCAAGATGGACCAAAAACAATACGCAACAGTGTGGTAGGTCCACAAATCGCCATCAATCGCCATAAATTGGTGGTAATTTATTGAAAAGTACACGGGTTATTGACTGCCGGATCTCTCTCACCATATTTTGGCCTATCATTTGGCGGTTGATGGTTGGCGACGGAGGCTTAGCCGGAGGGTGCCTGGGCGAAACCACAACTCTATTGGTTGTCCTAGGCAGGGCTCGGCAGGAGCCCAAGAACGCAGTTGACAGCTTGGTTTCTGTATCGCCCCCTGGGTACGGGACCCGTAGTGCAGTTTTCTGCTGATTTTGGTTCATTTGGCAATGCACTATTCTAGTTTTAAACAGTTTTTATTTTCCCCAGAAGCCACCAACCAGTAAACCTTTTGAGATCAGTTACCTGTCAAAGCTCTTGTATTCGCAGACAAGTGTGTTCGCCAGAGTCCTGTTTGTGCCGCTTTGGGCGCTGCTATGAGCGATATCCCAAATGCTGGTGAAGCACTTGAATCATGTTCAGCCAATGACATCGACCTTGTAATACCTTGCACTGGTGATGTTGAAGGTGAGGGCTTGAAACATGCTTCATGTGCCAAGCGTGGAGGGAACCTCGATGGACTGGGACATAGCCATGACGTTGGGGATGACTTTCTGTACACCATTTTTTGCTGCAAAATGTCATGATTAGCAGGATCTTAATGTGGTAGCTTGTTTTTCCGGACGCTGACACCTTGCAAAACAGTGTGGAACTTCCGAAACGAAAATAGCACCTGCCCTATGAGATAACCCATGGCTGAATTCGCTGCTTGCTTGTTATTGATGGTGATCAGAAAAGGATGTTCAATTCATTTCCGATGGCAATCATTGGATCATCTATAGTGGTTAAAGTTAAAGGCTTGTTAGATCACATTTGATGTATTCAAGTTGGTCGAATATTGGTCAACACCATGAACTACAAAGCCACAAGCGCAAGCAACAAGAAACAATGCATGCTGGTTGGTGGTTTCATTTTTTTTCCCTAGTAGGTATTGACCAATGGTTGGTTCGCCAATATTTTTCAACCAGCAGTTGAGACCTGGCAAATCCACCAAGCTGATATTTTTCAATCCGGCAGTAATGATTGATGATTTGGGGATGTGGGGCTGGGTCAACCACCAACCAGAAATCCATGTCTCTCTACGATCAACCAGAAGGTGATTGGTTTTGTCAGTGGGCCATGGTAGGCGACCCTGGTCCTCTCGTCGGCCGGCCTCAGCTCATCGAGGCTGGGCCAGCGCACAGCTTAAAAATGGCGGGTAACGGTTGCTCCTGGTGGCTCACAAAGGTGAATAGTGGGGATCAATTAAGATTGATCGTGGTGGTTACTGAAGAATGGTCGGATAGAGATTTTGGAATGGCCTAGAATGATGGGTGGTGGTTGTTAATTGAGTGGTTGATTAGTGATGAAGTGATGGTTCATGTCAATGTTTGGGCTTGATGCGTGGTCAAGAATGATTGAGGTAATTGAATGATAATGGCTATGTAAATATATATATATATATATATAAATGGTAGCTTATCTTATCGAGACTAGTTGCTGTTTACAATTGATCATGGCTGACAATGCTTGATTCATTGCTAAGCATGGCTGATAATGGTTCACTGTTCACAGAGGATAGAGATGAGTAGTCCGGTAGTCCTGGTTGGATTTTCAGTCAGTACCCAACGGCTGGTAGCGGTTGATCAGTCAGGAACCAATTAACGGTTGCTGTTCAATGGTTAATCGTGCTTCTACAGTATGTTGCCATGTAAATATAAATAACCTTATATATATATATATCTATATGTATGTCGGTTACCGGTTGATCCGCAAGCGGCTGGTGCTTTGATAGCTGGCTGCTAACAGTTGATTAAGATTGGTTGATTGACATCCACGGATTGGTTGGATTCGCATATCGGCTGGTCGGTGATCAAGCATAAAAAAGGGGTTGGTTTCAGCCATGGTTGACTCACGTTCAGAAGCACCAGAAGTGTCATGTACAGTGCGTTTATCTTGGCTAACTGGTTGGAAGAAATTTGTCGGCATGTCAGCGAGTTGACGTCATGCTTCTCAGAGCATTCAGAAACATGATGCTTCCCATTGGAGCAACCTTGACTTAACCATGGTTTATCCATTGTTAATGGATCCGACTTAATCATGTTTTTTCTGTTGTTAATGGATCCACCTCAATTCATACTACAAAGTTGGTAATAATGATGATTGGTTATGGGTGAGCCAGAACACTTACCTCTAGATCTAGTGTTCCGGATGGGCCGCCATTGGTCTTGCAGGATGAATGTTTTTTGCATCGAAAACGCAGATTCTTTGATCCCGGGCTGCGTGGCTTCATGCGTGACAATATGAACAGCCAACAGCAGCCAGCCAAGCAGAGCCTTGACGTGTATGCCGTGGACATGTATAACGCCATGAGTGGGCCACTCTTCAGCTATACCAAAGTTTGCCTCGCTTTGACAGCCACAAGAAAGAGTTGTCCGCAGCTTTCAAGAGCGACAGATCCTGCAAATGGGCTGGAAGCTCGGAGAAAAAGGTCAAAGCCACTGAGGAAGAAACTGTCTCCACCAGGAATGGCTATGGAACCAAATTTAATTTGGCTCAATATTTGGAAATCCGTGTGGACTCTGAAGGGTTCAAGAAAGTGGCAGGGGGCCCGGGCCTAATGCCAGGGACGAGTCTGTGATCACAAAGCAAGCTTACAAGGCAGCCAGACTCAAGAGGTGGCATATGGACAAGATCCAGGCCACCTTTTCCATTTGCACGCGCGGTAGAAGCATGAGTGGCAGCTTCTGCCAAGCACGAAGTACCACCGACAGAAGGTCGAATTCTTCCGTGCTGACATACTCTGTGCATCTTCGCTCAACATGCGCAAGTGCCAGTGCTTGGCCTTTGCGCAAAACCGGATGAGACATTTGGCTGTGCACGCACATTGTTTACGCAGCTTACTTCGCCCAGCCTGTCTCGCTTAAAGTGGCACACTTGGTGCCGTGTGTCGAAACATGTTTTTGTATTTAACCTTTGTCAAACATGTGGGTCAGTGGCTCAATAGTTATAGCCTGTGATAGGAATGGTTGACTATATGGGTGGTAAATATTACGCATTGTTGTTGCCCTAATATTGGTGGGTAGTAGCACTTGATGGTTCCCTGTGGTCCATGGTATGGGTTAAGCATTGTGCTGTTATAATGATCTTATTGGTTTTGCAGCTACATGTTTATATATATATATATATGTATTCAATCAGGTAGCCTCAAGTAGCTACTGTGCGCCAACAGTTGGCCACTATAACGATCATTCCTCTCAACTCAAGACGATCAGTGGGATGTTTGTCTGGCATTGTTGCATGGATGAAACCAGTCATCAGCTCGATGGCTAATCAAGCAGCGGTGGATTTATATACTGCGACATGCTTGTTATGGGGTGTGGTGGATGTAATTCATTGGGTGAATGTTTTTGAGGCATACAATTTGTATGTGCTTATTATTCCGGCTGGCAGGCGACAATTCGTCAAACAGTGATCCTGGAGACATTGATATGTATGTGCTTACGCACATGAGTTGTACTACATGTGTTGTACTACATTGTCAACATTAGGTAGTTAAAACCTATTCCGGTTGAACGACTTTAACCGATTGATGTTAATCCACAAGGTTGGGTTTCGCAGTGGTCGGGCCCCCTTGTGAAAATCAATGCGGCATATTCTGGATCCTGCTTTTGGTTTGTGATTTCCAGAAGGAACCAGGAACTAGCCATGAATATGCCTTTGCAACTATGAAACATGTTTCGCCATTGCTTGTATGATCATTAGCTAACCATTCATTAGCCATCAATGGCCATCAATTACTTATTGTGTTGCCAGTTTGGAACTAGAGCCCAGGCAAGCAGAAGGCGAAATTGGCAGCCTTGGCGACTTGGAATCTACAATAGCAGCGGTATTTAGCAAGAACTTTGTCAATTGCAACAGCAATGAGTGGTGGTTTCTGAACTAGCAGTTACTTTGGCAAAAGGTTTGCATTATTAACAAATTTTGCCGATTTCACCCATGGGAAGCCCTGGCAAACCAAGTGATTGACGGTAATTAAGTAATAATGGGTTGCAAGGAGTGATACTGCTACGAAGTGCAGGTACGTTTGGAACACGAACCCAGCTCACTATGTTTCCATTCAAATTGTTGCCGTTGTTGCTTCAAAAATGGGAGGTTTAATGTAGTGTAATATGGATATTTTGTGAGCCCACGGCAATCAACTGTAGTGACGGGTAGAGGATCCTGGGCAATCAATCAATGACAAAGAGAAACGCAGTTGCGATCATGTGCACACATAAGTATTGTTAATTATGTAGATAGAACCCAGGGTGAGCAGACACATGTGTGCATATGTTTAACTGGCGCAGCTTGCAAAATTGCTCCGAGCGAGGGGAACCCAGCTGAATCGGCAGTTGAATTAAGTAATCAAACCGTGACCTATGTTGGCTGTTGCTTGCGGTAGTTGGCTCGGGGCACAATTCGAAGGCATGGAATGTTGAACCAAAAGATCCTGTTCAGTTGAACTGTATATTTCCAAATGTCCATCCATAGACAGGATAGCTTCGGTGTAGTTGGGCAGTCAGATTGTGGACTACGTAATGACGTAATGGTTCGATGAAAGCTAAGCCTGGTGAATGGTGGCGAACCATGTTCAATCAGCTATATATGGTTAATTCATAGCCTGTTAAGTTTTTCGAATGAGATCTAATTTGAATAATTCACCATTGAGAAACACACGGGGCAAAAAAGCAAATGGTGATGTAGGGGTAATATGGCTGTGCTGCGTGACTACATATCAATTTCATGTTTCTGAGCATGATCATCTTCAAGTCGCCATCAGAAAGGTAAACAGTTTTGTTGTTTGGTTCTGCGGGATTTTGAGGGCATGGATTGTCCTTTCCAAGGCAAGGATTTAATACAAATACATGTTAGTGCTGATATGCATACCCAGCTGATTCTGACCCAGACGTTGGAATGTGAAGACGATTTGATTATCAGCAAAAAATTCAACACAATGCTGCAAACGGTGGACCCACCCGAACTGATGTTGTTTCTTTTGTAAGCCACCATGTTTGCAACCTTTTGCGTTTGGCATATTCGATCACTGATCCGGCAATTCACATGGTCACGGTGCAATTTGCTGTTATCGCCAGTTCATATTTGATGAGTGGCTTGAACTTCTTTTTGGTTCATCCGGTGGCAGTTGAGCACCGCCGAACCGTCAAATCAGGAGCAGTTGATGCAGGCGCGGCCCCCAGGAGCGGCCCCCAGCAGTGCCAGCCCCGCGCCCAGGATCAGGCGACGGGTGATGGCACCAACCAAGTGACTCACACGGTGTTGGACCGAGTCTTGGCTCAGGATCCGCTGGTGGCTGTTCCAAGGTCACACAGCTTGGACTGGGAAGGACGGGTCGGGACCAATCTTCAGCAGCTTCAACAAAACGCGCACTGTTGTTGCTGAAGATCATCAACATTTTTTGGCGATGTTGTTGAAGCAACATCATCAAAGCAACATCAGCAACATCATCAACAACCAAAAAAAGGCAATTTAGCTGAAGTTGTCAAACTTGATCCAACAGCACAGAACCAGCAAACAGGATCCAAAAGCCGCATTTTTTTTGGCTTTAACAGATGGAGCTGTTCTGGGAATGATCTTGGACAAGCACACATGCCTCAGCCATGGTTCAAATGGCCAGCAAACATGGGGAAGCAAATGCCTTGATTGATGGATGGACCCATCACGAACCACCGCTAATTAGTCCTAGCTATCATCAACCATTACGATCAAACATGAACCATATACAGTAATGAGACTTTGTGTAAATCATTTTGTTGTTGGTTTTTGGCTGCCCTTTGGCTATCATTGACCAGTGATGTCACGTGCCTATCAGAGCCAGATGATCATTTCCAACTGATTGATGTTACTCCTACGAGTCCTTTCCCTGCATGATTGAGGGTAATAGCTATGATTTCATCCTGCTTGAATTGGCACCAGCTGGTTGGTGGTTGGTGGTTTTAAACAAATAAAAATATGTTTTTTTCGTTTGAAATCATTAGCAAATGGTCGGTTGACTGATTTGTTTCATAGGGGTTGAAACCACCAACTAGCCAACCAATCGGTACTATCGGTAGGATTCCCCTCAATGTTGCTGATCCATGCCATTCAGCTGATGTATCCTCTGTTGCTAAGCTTACTGTCGGTCAACATGGTTGATAAGCATGTTTCTTTTTCTCCAAGACAAAAACAAAGGCATATTCAAATAACTAATCTCAATGTAAATAATCCTCAATGCAACTTGCTGCTGATCAATGCTAAACATCCTCAATGATCAGTGCATATTAGCACTCGCCAGGGCAGCCCAAAAGTAGCAGTCTGATTGCGTTGCCCGATCCTATCATTGATTCTGCACAAGGACATTTTATGCGTACATGCAAGTCATTGCCCATTGCAACCACCACAGAGATTTCATTTTCACCAACCTTCATCAAGTATCATCTAAGAATTTCAATCATCAATCATAGCCAAGCACCAATCATGGCCAATCCGAGTCTATCACAGTGAATCATCATTTTCATCATCATCATCATCATCATCATCATCATCATCATCATCATCATCATCATGAATTATCGTTAACCATGCTTAAACAGCATCATTCCCCACGGCTCCGAAACCCAGCAGGGATCAGCACCCTGTCCAGCACCCAGGACGGCTCACAGCGGCGCGGGCCAGCGCGTTGCTGGGAAGGAACTTTTGCGTTGGCGGAGCTCATAGGTCCTCGTAGTTCCACTACCATTTGCTGCTTATACTTCATGGTTGCTTCATCTTTGACTCATGGTTGCTTGATGGTTGACTAGTCCTTGCTTGATGGTTGACTAGTGCTCGCTTGATGGTTGACTAGTGGTTGATAAATGTCTGCTTGATGGTTGATTAGTGATTGCTTGATGGTTGGCGAGTGGCTGCTTGGTGGTTGACAAATGGTTGATAAATGGCTGCTTGATGGTTGATTAGTGATTGCTTGATGGTTGAGTACTGGTTGCTTGATAGTTGACCAATGGCTGCTTGATGATTGACTAGCGGTTGCTTGTTGGTCGACTACTGGTTGCCTGATGGTTGATGAACGGTTGCTTGATTGTTGACTAGTGGTTGCTTGATGGTTGGCTAATGGTTGCTTAGTGGTTGGTCAATCATGGCTTGATGGTTGATTGATTGTTGCTTGATGGCCACTGTTAGTTTCTTGATGGTTGGGTAATGTTTGCGTCATGGTTGATTTGTACTTACCTGATGGTTGACAAATGATTGCTTGATGGTTGACTAGTGGTTGACTAGTGGCTGGTTGATGGTTGACACGTGTTTGCCTGGTGGTTGATTCATGATTGCATGATGGTCGGTTATGTGTGCTTAATGGTTGATGAATGGCTGCTTGACGGTTGACTAATGGCTGCTTGACGGTTGATTCATGATTGATCGGTAGTTGATTGATGGTTGGCTGATGGTTAACTAATGATTGCTTGACAAGTTTGATGGTTGATGAATGACTGCTTGACGGTTGATTCATGGCTGCTTGATGGTCAACTACTGGTTGCCTGATGGTTGATAATCTATAATCTTGATGGTTGGCTAATGGTTGCTTAGTGGTTGGTTAATGATGGCTTGATGGTTGACCAATGGCTGCTGCCAGAGACAGAGATCCCCACCCTCCTCAGCTGCTGCCCCGTTGCCGGGGCACCGGGTGGGATCACCAGCGGCCCGAGGCTGGGCGCCGCGGAGGCGCTGCGCAAGGCCGTGGAGCTGTCGCGGCGGCAGTCCAAGATGCGCCAGGAGGTGCTGCTGGGGTCAGATCTGGTGGGGGATGAGTGGGGGGATGGTGGGATGGTGGGGGGTGGGGATGGTTCGGAGGATTGGGGGGTGGGGATGGTTGGGTTGATGGTTGGGTTGATTGGGGTGGGGGATGGTTGGGTTGATGTTTACGTTGATGTTTGCGGTGATGATGATTTTCATGATAGTTGGCGACTGTTAGGTGAGAATCTTGGGACCGTTGACTGCAATCATAGCAGCTAGCACTTGCGATGCTTGCTGGCATCCAATCTGTTTGGGGTACAGTATTTTCATGCTTGTGTGTGTGCTGCTGTTGTCATGCGAGGCTACCGTCCCAGCACATTCTATGATCGAGCATACATGGAATTTTTCTCGAAGGCAGATCACGAACAGCATTGATCGTTCAGGGACAGCCAGCAATCACTAGGGATATGGTCTTTGACCTACTCAGTTGCCGTTATCATTGTTACTTATTGGCATTGCTAGTCATCAGGTACCATCAAAGAAAACTTTGGGCCCTCATTGATCATCAACTAGCATGACTATCATTGACCAACATTAATCAGCATTTCTGCACTATTCTCATGAACCATCATGCACCATGAGCAACAATCATGAATAATCATGCACCATCAACAGCCTTAAAGAAGTACTAACCAGCAATCACCAACCATCAATCACGAGTGTGAACAACGATAAATCAGCACCAACAATGATGAAATCATGGTCCTATTGTCTGAAGAAGGTCACAACTATAGTACCAACCACAATTCAATATTAAAGAACTGTTCCAGTATTAACTTGTGTTTATTGAGTTTACCGATCATAAACCAATGGTGTTTGTGAATATTCATGATTTTTAATGACGAACCACTGGCTGAACCATCATTATTTTGATGATATTTTTGATCATCATATCAATATTGTGTATATAAATGTTTGACCATCATTATCATTAATGTTTGCATCATCCATGTAGCGAGCTGGGTCAAGCAGTTGACCATCAACAATGGCTGGTTAATGGTGAATAATAGGGGGAAAAAAACTAGCAACTATAGGGGATATACCATCAAAACATGGATAAACATTCAAAACAGCGATTTGATAATCATTTAACAATTATATAAACAATATTTGATTGACAATTATACTGTCAGTTATATTTACAAAACATTCACCATTGTTTTGCTCATTCGCTTCCAAAGCTCACAGCCCAGCACCCTAAGCTTTTCGCATCGCAGGCTCGTGACGACGAATCCAGGGCCAGCGCATCCCAGTCCCAAGTGCGTGGCATGGTTGCGATGGCTCGCCGCGCAGGTATGTACAGGTTCCGTTGTGGGGATTGTTGATATGATCGTGGCAGGGCGCAGCGAGCGCGGGAATGTGCAGGTTCGGTGGTGGACTTCTTGGGGAGTTACATGTGGGGATTCTTGATGTGATCTTGTCCAGAATCATAATCCCATCTTAGGAATTCATCAACCATGAATATTGATCAATCGCTGGTGGCGAGTCAGCCGTAAAGATTGGTCAAAGCACCATCGTCAACGACGCTTTTGTGTGGTTTGTCAGATGTTTTTGCCGGTGGTGTTGCCGTGATATGCCTGCTAGATTTCCCTGAAGCACTGCATTTGGGATGAAATTGAGGGTGCTATGTGTAGTGATGCTGGTAGGCCACAGTTAAGATTGGCTGGTCCTCACTGATAGTTGATGCTCATGATTGACCATGTCTTCTTCAACCATCATTGAACATGATCAACTATGATCGCTACTGATTGATCATGTGTTTTTCAATCTCCAGTGTCAAAACTTTGTGAGCTGGGACAGTGTGACCTGACAGCGATGGAGAGAAGGAGAGAGAGTGTGAGAGAGAGATTCCAAACCTTCCAGGAACAAGCGACACTTCAACCTTAAGAAAGTATATGAACGTATGTTATCTCAACCTAAACCCAAAGATCTCAGTGGTTGAGGGAACATATTTTCAGCGAGCTTTGCAACTGCGGGGCTGAACCGCCAGGACCAGTATTTGCGTGTGACGACTTTGGATGAAGTGATAAGTCATGCAGGGAGTAAGGAAAGCAAAGAGTAACAATTATATGTTACGTTGTTTAAGTTGGGTTGAATACTATTTGTTTAACAATCAAATAGGAAAAAGTATATATCTAACTATGCGAAATATCAAGAACATGCTTGATAATCGAGAGGCATTTGAATTGAATAGGTAATTAGAACAAGAATATCCCAAATCCCGAGCGGGTAAACTGCTTTCAGTCTTCTGTGTGAATGATACACCTATCCAGGATTGGTTTCTGATCGTTCAGCTCATGGCTGACCATGCGTGCCCGCTATCTAAGGAAGCCGTGCGTTGGTGCGCAGCGAATCTGAACCTCCCATGGAGCGGAAGTAGAGCGGCAACGGGGCCGACAGGCATACCTGACGTGACAAGGATGACATGGGGATCATCCAAACATGCGATTGGGTACCCCAAATCCTAACCTGCGATCTTTTCAGAATGCCAATGACTTGAGGGTAAAGGCTGCACGACTTTGCTTCACCTATGGATAGATTTCATCAACAAGTTGGCTCATCCTTAACCCGTGCGGGATGCCATATGGAACCTCAGGGATCTCACGATCCATGCTGGGCCATTCCATGTCCGGCTGATGGTTCAACGTTCATATGTGGTTCGGATATATATTTATCGCCCAAGCCAAACGGTAATCTTGGGTGCCAATGATAGCTACATGCTTAAGTTCTAGATTCATCTGACCAGCACCTGCGGGTTCGGGCGAAGATGACCTACGAAAGCTGACGTGGCGATGGGGCCTCAGGGTGGAGTTTTTCGAGGGCAAACTGCGATTTTTGAGGGCTCCGATTGGGAGGGTTCTTAAAATGGGAAACTCATGAAATTGGTGAGGTTATGATTTTTGGGAACAAGTTTAGATGATTAAAGGTAGATGATTGGAATGATTAAAAAGTTAGAAGATGATTTTGGGGTACCCTCCATTTGAAGAAACGACCATATACCCAGCCTTGCAGTGAAACCTCTCTGGCTTTGACACGTCACATTTTTTCGGCATGATGCTGACGATGCGACTCTGAGAGGTGATCGAAGGGTGGCCAAGACTTGCGGAGTGGTCGTTGATGCAAACAGTGGTCGCAGGGCATCAGTGACCTTAAGTATTAGAGAGCCAATTAATTAAGTGTTTGAACCAACCAAACAATAGTATTTGTTTTCAGTGTAGGCATTTTTCTTGGAATTTGTTGGTCCACAGTTGGTATGTATGATTTGTTGCTAGCCATTGACCATCAACCAATTGACAAATAAGGCAGGCAACTCAAGAAGATTTGCAGGATGTACATTTTCACCAGCAACAAATACGTGAAAAAGATACCAACCAAAAGTGGCTCACTAGCTTTTATTGGCAAAACGGTGATGATTTTTTTGGGAAGAAGCTCTCTCGGAGCGGATGCTCCTTGTGCGCATGGCATGCATACAATATGCCTATGTCCACGGCGCTTTGTTTAATTGTTTTTTTTCGAGTGATGGCTGGGCCTCTGCTAGATCACTGGAGTGCCGTGGTCGGACACTTTGGTCCGTTTCTTTTTGGAGATGGTCCAATATGCAGGGTTGACGGCAGTTGATGGTTAATCAAGTGCAAATGCATGGTAACTTGGTGGTCAATACTGGGAAACAATGGATGATGATTGGCTAATTGATGGCTGAAGCAGCCACATTCTGATTCCAGTTTGACAAAACTCATCTGGTTGGTGGTTTGAAACATTGGATATTTTTCCCTTGTAGTTAATACAAATGGTTGGTTGACTCATACGTTTCATATGATTTGAAATGACCAACTAGAAATTGAGCATTTGTAACTCTGCATCGTGGTTCCCTAATGGCATGTTCCTTGCTGCTCACGGCATTGCTGTGGACCGGGGCTTTTCACTCAGTGGTCAGACCTGGCCAGCCATTGCTTGACGAATTCCGCCGAGTCGGTTGCTTGTAAATAATCAATGGCAAATTATAAATAGTAAAATGAATTATCTACTAGTGAATTTTAAATTATTTATCAATATTTTTTTTTAATAGATAATTATTAATAATAAGTAATGGTCTAAGTGGTGTAAGCGGTATGTAATGGTGTAAGCGGTGTAGGCGGTGTAAGCGGTGCAACGTTGGAAAGGTGTAAAGTGGTGTAAGCAAACGGTGTGACGGTGTAAGCGGTGTGACGGTGCAAGCGGTGTAGGCGGTGTAAGCGGTGTAAGCGGTGCAACGGTGTAAGCCGTGTAAGCAATGTAAGCAAACGGTGTGAGGGTGTACTGTAGCGGTGTAACGGTGTAACGTTGTAAGCGGTGTAGGCGGTGTAAGCGGTATAATAGTGTAACGGTGCAACGGTGTAGCGGTGCAAGCAGTGTAACGGTGTAAGCGGTGTAACTATATAATGGTAAAAGCGGTATAGGCGGTATAAACAATTTAAATAATGTAGGTAGTATACAATATAACGATATAGGCGGTATAAATAATATAAGAATATAATAATATATAAATAAAAATAATATAAATATTAATATAATAATATAAATAATATAAATTTAAATTATAAATATTATTATTATTAATATATTTTTTATATATATATATATTTAAAAAAAAATAATTAATTTAATTTAATTTAAATATATATTTATATATATATTTAAAAAAAATAAATATATAAATTTATATTTTTTATTTATATTAAAA
>VSDK01026489.1:234699-237199 GCA_009767595.1 Symbiodinium kawagutii
ATAGTATTTCTTTTTTAATATTAAATAATTTATAATTATTATATTTTTAATATAATAATATTAATATAATATTATTATAATATAAATAATATCCCCCCACCACCACCACCAATATAAAAATATCACCACCAAAATAATACCAACACAACAATAAAATAGAAATAAAAAACACAAATTAAACAAACATTCTCCTTAAATAATTTATTATCACTAACATATTTCAATAATAAATATAAATATACATATATATTTCATAATTCATTCAAAAATTAATTATATAATATTTTTTTATTCTATATATTTTTTTCGAATTACATGTATATATATATATATATATTTAATTATTTCCAAATTAATTGTATTAAATATATATTTGTAAATATAAATATATTTAAAAATATTATAAATTTAAATAAAATATGATTAATATTTTTTAAACAATTAATATTTATATATTAAATAATGTTATATAATTTTTTATTTATTAATTTTTGGATCGAATATCGGGGTCGTTTTATGGGAGGTTCTTTGGCCTCCTCACGAGAGAAATTAATCCCTTAACCAATTATATCTAATAAAGTATAATCGCCAAAATAAGATAGTGTGTAAATATGTGTAAGCCAATTTGGTTTGTTAGGATTTTTATTCCCTTTCGATGTAGGCTGTTTGCTCCATCCTATCTGGTTAACACAGCGCCATACACAATCTGCATCAATATGGTGTTGCGCAATTTTGACGATCTTGATGATCCATTCACTACCAGAACTCGCAAATGAGTGTTCCAAGAATCAAACATGCAGCAAGAGTTGCATATCATTTTATTTGTCTTCGTATTTGTTGGTAGTAGTAGCCGTGGCAGTAGTGGTAGTAGTTGTCGTTGTAGTGGAGTACAAGCAGTAGTCGTGTCAGTGATAGTGGTAGGAGACGCAGTTAGTGTTGTTATATTTGAAGCTTTCGCAGTTGTTGCGGCATTTGAGAGCATTGCCGGTTTCCTAATGCTGCAGGTATCATTAATCTAATTGATCCGCTATGATAAACAATGATGTCAACTGATGATGTGGACACAGAATATTCATATAATGATAAGAGTATTGATTGCATATCGGTGAAACAATGCTTTAATTATGATGGTTTGTTTATGGTAACAGCAAATAATGGTTGATGATGATATTTCATGATGGTTCACCAGCGTCACCATAATAGCAAACATGACATAATGCTATTTGATGGTTCCTCCTGACATGGCCGGTCTATATTATTCGTAACGTTGGCTCGTGTGTGTGTGTGTGCCGTCGTACTGACAATGATCAATCACAACTCACCATCATTATCCAGTTTGAAATTGGATTTATACTTGATTGCGCTAATGGTTGGCCAATTATAACTGAATGAAACCAGTAACTACTGCTTAATCACAACAGGACGGTAAGAAGTTGGTATTGGATAAGTAAAGACTAATCACTGATTCATGATTGTTCAATAATTGAGATGCTGGCAATTATGATATATCAGTCTATTGGTGCAATCGAGCTTTGTTTCCAATAAGTTGGATGGTATTTTTGGGTTAGGTCTTCCCCACATCATGGTTGATATTTACAGTACCATAGGGCTATGGGCTATGGGTCAAACCACCCCTCAAGGACATCCATTTTCAATGACCAGTTTCTGTTGTGTTTGCTGGGATGTTCACCTACCCATTCTTGGTCGGTCATGAATTAACTCACTGCCATGATATGGTTGGTGTATCTTGCAGTCTTGCTGGCTATTATCCCCTATCATCAACCATAAACCAGCTAGTTAACCATTGCTTGGTTGGTTAATACTGGCGCATCAACCACTATTGTCAGTTATTGATCCTCTATTATTGACCATTCTCGACCATGATAAACTAATTGGTTGGTTGGTTCATACTGATCCAACTTGCCATATCTTTCCCTTGAGATTGGTTGGTTGCGCCCCTCCCCGGTCCTTCAAGATGCGATCACTGGCAGCCAGCAGCCGCATGACTCCAGCCTGGGCCAAACTTCAGAGTGGTTAGGGGTTGCGCTGATCAATGATGACCTGGCTGGTGGTTGTCAGCCAGGTTCAGCAATGGTTAATCATGATCTATTAGTGGCTAATTCGTGATCAAAATTGGTGGTCAATGATGGTAAGTAATTTCGTGGTTGATGATGCTTTATATTTGGCAAATGAGTGCTTAACGTTAGTTAATTACGGGTTAATGAGGGTTGCTAAGTGGTTCGTAATTGTTAATGATGTTTTCTTAGTAGTTAATTTGCGATTCAGTTGTGGTTCATGATGGTTGACCATGGTAAATTGATTAGTGGTTGATGATGGTTAATGATGGTAAATATTTGGTTTATGAGGGTTCATTATGGATAATAATACCTAATGATGGCTGCAAATGACTGGGTAATGATAGTTGATGATGGTTAATGATGACTGATTGCTGGTTGATGAGGTTTATTTAATGGTTACTACTGGTTAATGCTGCTTAATC
>VSDK01026489.1:242199-301731 GCA_009767595.1 Symbiodinium kawagutii
AGCCATCCCTGACCATCACTATCCATAATTCTGAGTATCTTTGACCATCCTTAATTAAACATCACCACCATGTACCTGCTCCGTTAACCATCCTTAACCACAATGTACTATCACCACTAAGCATCTTTAAGCCTACTGAAGCACAAACCAATCATCACCCTTCAGCACCGAACCTATACCGCCCCCGGCCTGAAGCAAGGCAAACAGCCGTTGCAGCACCGTGCAGCGCAGGTCACTGAGGTTGTCAGATTCCATGACGCCTGAAGCGACGCAAAGCGACCCAGACCGGGCATCAACTTGAGATCAGATTTGGCGATGGGTCAATATTAACCAACAAAAGCAGGGAAAATGTAAATGAAAGGGAATAATGATAGGGAACCAATAGGAAATAAGGGAATAGTCATTAAGCATGGATCAAAAAATAGGGAATAATAAGCAAAACAACGGATAATCATAGGGAACCAGCGGTACAGGGTTTTGATCCATAGCCATTTCTAAGTTGGTGAATGATCCCTTCATCCAACCAATGCTTGGTCCAACGAGCTTGTGAGACCAGTGGAGACCTTACCAATATGGTTCACAACCATGTTTAAGCGTGATCCAACTGTTCGTGAATCATGTTTCATCAACGGCTTAAACAGTGATGAAATGTCAATGCTTAATCATCGTTCTTGACTAGCATGGTTGAGAAGGGTTCACAAATAGTCAATAATGGCTAGTTGATGACTAACTTATGGTGAGTGATGCTTATCTAATGGTTGATCGAGGTTTAGTAACCGTTACTGATACTTGCCTATGTCTGAATGATAGTTCATTTATGATGAAGCTGCTTAACAATGAGATGACCATACTCACAAGTAACAACTCTTATTTTTCCTGCGTGACAATAAGTTAAGTTTCTCTCTTTTTGACGACCTTTTGGGATGAAAACCATGTAACACTGATGAGTGGAAATATTGATAAAACAACACACGCACACATAATAACAACAACAACAACAACAACAACAACCACAACAACAACAACAACAACAACAACAACAACAACCACGACAACAACAACAACAACAACAACAACAACAACAACCACGACAACAACAACAACAACAACAACAACAACAACAACCACGACAACAACAACAACAACAACAACAACAACAACAGTAACAGTAACAGTAACAGTAACAGTAACAGTAACAGTGTCCAGTAGTGTCTTTCTGCTTGTGCAAAACATGATTTCAACCATTGGGCGCCCAGGTCCATCAGGTCATTTTGCCGGCACAGCGATTTGCACATTGCCCGCCTTTGTTTAAGGCTCCAGGTCCACAAGAAGACCTCGAGGGCTGCGGGGATGTCAGGTCTTAGACGGTAAGTTCGTAGGTGTAGGAACAGACCTTGTGCAAAATAGGCTATTCCGCAGAAATTTTGCTAGATATTAGCAGAAACGTGCAGCACAAATCCATGTATGAACACACTATTGTGATATGCCTTCCACGGCAGCACATGCATGTAGACAATGCATCATTCATCTCTGCTGGTTGCAGGCACCGATGATGGCAATGTTACCATATCAAATGCTCGCGATTGAGAAAGCACCTGTTTTCCCACCATCAGTTCCGACCAACAACACGCCGTTCTTTCAAGGTCTTCAGGGAGCCAGGTTTCAGAACTGCTTCCAGTTACCATGAAATAGTAGGTAACCGGTTCTGCTTTCTACCCTTGTTGTGACTGGGGTTGGTTACCTACTACAGAGGTTACTGGAATCATAGGGCGCCAGAGGGCAAACTGGGCAAACTTAGCTGAGCTCAGTTACAGGATAGTCCCGGTGCCAACTGATTTGGCTATGAAGCGCTGAGACCCATCTCAAAGCGACCTCACCACTGGTAGACTCAGGGTGACTTATCCCTTACTTGGGGGGAAGGGGCTGGCCCAAAAGCAACCTAGTTAGGGGGAAGCAGCATGCAGGCGCAAGTGGAGGCACAGATTTCCACATGCCTCCCAGCATGCTGGTCTCACCAGCAATGCCTGGGAGGCCAACTGCAAGCCTACCTGGAGGCACCACACCTCAGCATAAATTTAGAACACCAGCCCATCCCCAGTGAAGGGATACTTCTTCCCAATCCAATGGTTGGGAAATCCCCCTCCCTAACCGGCGGGCGGGCAGGGCTCAAAAAAAAAGAACCAAAGCAACAGCCAACAACCGTCCCGGACTCCTCCTGCACCACCTGCCGATTTGGGAACACTCGAACAAATCTGTCGGCAGTTGCAACCAATGCTACACGCAAGGTGATTGAAAGCACAATCATAACCATGAAACATGCTTTGCCAACCCCCCAAGACAATTAATAACCCCTAAACAGGTAGCAATCCCAGACCCTGGGGGGAACTCTGTTCCTATTGCTGGCAAATCCCTTTCTGTTGTACGTTTCACGCACACCCCCTGAAGGGTTCTGATTCCGAACGAAACTGTATTGTCTTGGAGACATTGCGACAGAGAGAAAAAAAGCACAATAACAAAAAAAAATAAACTATCAGTCGCACACTGCGACCCCACAAGCTCTCCCCACAACGGGCCGGAGAACGCACAACACGCACCCAACAATATATGCGACCCGGCGCGCACGGCGCAGCACGTCACCCTGGCGACGATCTTCTAGCCCTGCTTCACAGGCGACCGCTCGCAAGCAGGTCTTGCCATTGGCAACGCCGTTCACCTTCCGCGCTCAGCCGGGCCCAGAAGGATGGCAAGTGGCCGCGGCCGCGAGACAGGGCATCTGCCCAGTCGTTGCGGTCCCCTGCAATGTGAGAAACTTTCACTGCAACTTGCTCCCGCGCGCACCGCCACGCCAATGCTTGCAACACCCCTGCGACATCGGGTTTCATCGACAAGCCACGCGCTGTGGCACCTACCACCCCTTGGTTGTCTGAATCTTGGCGCAATACCAGGCGCCCATTGAAATGTTTTCCTACATCTTGTTCAGCAAGCAACAAATCACTGAGAACCAACTGAGCTAAGCCCTCTAAAGCGCAAATGTGTTTTGAAAGATCGGCACACTTGTCAAGGAACCAGTCCGGTAGCTCATCAGCTGTGATCTGGATGCTGAACCACTTGATATGTTCGGGCTGCAATGATTTGCCCTGAGGCAGCCACCAGCCTCCTATCCCTGCTACGCTTGCTTCTGCGAAGGCATCTGCGGCTGCAGGTATGTGCGGCGATGTGACTTCACGCAAAAATATTTTGGTCTGCAACTCGACAATCTTGCGATAAAAGGCGCACGCCTTTGCCGCTGCTGACGACACCTTGATGGAGCTGCACTGTTTATCACCAAAGCGAACCCAGGCCTGGCCATTCTTTAAGGGCGCTAGTAACACATCCTGCGGCTTCTCGACTGTGGCATTCCCTATGCTCAAGCACGTCCAACCTACTTGGAGGTCGGACAGTTTAGGCTGAACTGTGATGGCCGCATGCGTCATGCACTTGCTGAGTTCTTCTAACTGCGTTGCGTCAAGGGCCTTGAACCTGACAACTGGTTGATGCAAAAGATGAAACAAATGGAACAGCCACGGGCGCAGCCAATGTACTCCACTGGTGAACCAGCAAAGCAAGCCCAACAGCTTTTCCAAAGCTTTTCTTTCAATCTTGGCACCAGGATGACACATGGGGGCCAGCGCCGCGCGCAAGCGGTCTTGTTTGTCAAGAGGCAAAGCTGCATACGGCTTGTCTTGAAGGTGAAGATCCCATCCAATCCATTTCAAACTGAAGCCCAGACGCAATTTATGCCAACTGAGAGGCACCCCTAAGGCTACTGCCAGGCACAACAAAATGGATGCACACAGGGGCGCGCTGCTTCTAGGGAAGAATGCCAGCGCGTCGTCAACGTACATGGCTAAGAAGTGCCTCTGGTACAGAACCCTGTGGGCGATTCGCAGGAAGGCGGCGGCGACCCTGGCCCACCAATACGCTGCCCAACTACATCCAAAATGACATGTAGAATAGGCAATCCAACGGGTTTCTCCAGATGGCAAAGGGACTGCAAAGAGCGAGTACCCGCGTTCCTCTGGAGCTACTCGCACACGTTTATGCGCCTTCGCGACATCGAGCAGGAACCCGCACCACTCTGCACCATCATGCCGTGACAAAAAGGAGGAAACATCCTGCAGAGTGGGTAGCTCAATGCGTTCCTCAATGCGACACAGCAGGTTGGCATTCGAAACGGTGCTGTCACCTACCAGCCGCGGTGGGCTTCCTTCTTTCTTGACAAGGCCTAGCTTGCCGGCCGCGCACGCAAGCCCGAAACGCTGCTGCGCTTCTTCAAGACCACCTGGGATCCATTCGGCGAATCCCATGTCAACATCCTCTTGAACTAGGCGCTGCAATGTAGCCTTGTCTTCGAGACCTGACCCCCACGCAGTATCCCACGTGAGCAACTCCAAAGGCGGGCGCTCGGGGACGTCTGTGCGCTGCCACACGCCTGAATAAGGAATGGTGGCAGGGATGCCGGTCGGGACGCCGCGGGCCAGGAGGTGTGGCAGACTTGCATCTACGTCACCAATCAAATGTAGCAAACCGTGAAATAGGCCTAGCACGAACGGCTGCCCAGCTGACACTTCCACACCGCAATGCCTGTCACACGCAGCTAAGAAACTTTGAAGATCTGTTCGCAGAGCTTCGCTTTCTTCCGCTGTGAACAAGCTGTCGCGGCTTTCAGACTGGACATGCTGTAGCAGGCGTGGCACCACCTGCCAGGAATGGATGCGGTGAAGCCACTGTCGCCGCAAACCCGCAAAAATATCCTCCCCTGACTGCTCAGGCCCCCAGTCGGCGCTAGAATGAATACCAGCACCATCTCGCAATCGCACGCGAGCTTCGGGGCCAACGCTTGCCTCAGGCACATCGGCGGTCAGATCTAGTTTCGGATAACAGAGGTCGGGCCGACATGTTCCTCCACTGTCACTGACACGCGTAAGTGCCGCGGGCGAGCTTGTCTTGGCAAGCTTGTCAAGTTCAGTAGATAGTCATTCCACTTTGGCTTTCCGCAGCACCGGCAACCGTTTCTTCGGCCTTTGATCGCCAGAATCCTTCTGGGGGCAAAGTGCTGCCCAATGATCTGGGGAGCCGCACTTGGCACATGCGTGCAGAAATTTGCAACCCAGGCGTTTGCAAATCCCCCTTCTCCAATCAAAGCACTCGCCATTTGCGTCTTCTGTCCTGGGACGTTTGTTATCCTTGGTTTTCGGTTTTGCTTGCGGAGCGCTCAAACTTTTCGGCACCCTGGGCACACAAATCAAGCGGACGCGGAACAAATCGCGTTCCTTGATGATGATCTTCAGTGCGTCATCCATGGTGGCACCCTTGAAGACCAAGTGGAAAACTTCTGTTAAGACTTGGCGGTCAATTTCTTCGGCTTCACTCACTGTAGGTTGCCGAAAATTTTCTGGCGGCGCTTGGGTATATGCTGCCAGGAAAGAATCCACATATTCGGCCCAGCGACTCAAATGCCCATAGCCCGACAAAGCAAATGCGTGCGCCCTCACCATCAGCAAGTTGCGCAGCTTATACGGGGACCCTGCCACTTCGACTTCTGCATGATCCTCGGCCCAACCGCTGGCATGGGCTAACACTTCAAGAAGATCCAACTTGGTGGATCCTCGGCGCTCTTTCTGCTTTATGGCTTGCTCCTCACTCAAAATTCGTCGCCATGGTACCCACTCAAACGCACGCTGGGCACATTGCTGCTGTACGGTGTTCAAATATGACACGCTTGGCAGAACTGCATCTGGGAGCGTCGCCCCGGGATAATCCAACAGAAATTGATCCACGAGCTTCTGGCGCTCGCCAGAATGCAGCCGCGGAGTACTGGCTGCAGGCAATAGGGGCAAAGGGGCCGCCAACGACGGCTCTTGCAATTGCGGCTGCGCAGGCGCTTGCATGGCTGCAAAGATGGCGGACCAACATGCCCTTAATGCTCCCAAAGCAGGGTGAACGTCTGCAGCAGCATCCTCTGCGCTGTCCAGCAGCTGGCACTTCACCAACAAAGCTTTGCCATAATCATCCAGGCGCTCTATCGTGTTGAAAGAGAAACAAAAAATTCGAGCAGACCCGTAAGTTTTCATGATCTCTTTAGCCACAACATCTGGCACGCCAGCCAGCGTCAATTCATTATTCCAGCTTGCCATCATCACAACAAAAGGAGAAACAAGCGAAACCAACCCCGCCGATTGTCAATGCTCACGCGCAAATACACAATGACTCGCACTTGAGCCCATGGTCAACGGAGACGCACACTCGTCTCACCATGCAACGAGCTGTTCAACGGAGACGCACGTGTCTCACCAGCCAAACCCTGGTCAACGGAGACGCGCGTCTCACCAGGAAACATACTTGTCTCACTAGACAACCAGACAAAACTACACCTGGTCAACGGAGACCCCTCGTCTCACCAGGAAACCGTCTGGTCAACGGAGACACTCGTCTCACCAGACAAACAGCAAAAAACCACCTGGTCAACGGAGACCCCTCGTCTCACCAGGAAACCGTCTGGTCAACGGAGACACTCGCCTCACCAGACAAACAGCAAAAAAACCACCTGGTCAACGGAGACCCCTCGTCTCACCAGGAAATAGTCTGGTCAACGGAGACACTCGTCTCACCAGACACGACAGAAAGCAACCTGGTCAACGGAGACACCTGGTCTCACCAAGCAACAATCTAGTCAACAGAGACACCCTTATCTCACACGACAAAACCAAAAAAGAAAACACACACACACACCAAGGTTTTGTAGCCTACCAGGAAAAACAAGGACACACAAGTTACTCCCTGGCAAACGATAACCGCAGGGCGCCTATCCTAGCCTAAAACTTCAAGCAACTGCAATGCGCCCGGCATCACTGGCGAGGCGCATGGGCCTGAAACAATATTGCCACCGCTCAAGGTTTTTGTTCAACGCCTAGCAAACTTGCACAAGCTGCATGCGAACAGGGTAGTAAAAGGTCCTGCGCAGTCAATGGGTCAAAGTCGACAACGTCCCAGTGGCTGGCGGAATGGTCCGCCCCCGGCGCGCAAGCCCGACCTGTCGACACTCCATCTGTTAAGGCAACATGAAAAATTTTCGTGCAAGAATTGACAACAAAGGCATGAGGCTTCACACGCCAACCAACCGCAACGGCCTGATCTGTTTCTTCTTCCCCTGATGCACAAGAAGATGAAGAAGACGAGGAGGAGTCCGACTCCGACTCTGTGGCTGAATCGCTATCCGAAGAAACTGTGAAAGCTGTCAAACCCGATGGAACCTGCAAGGGAGCGATCGGTCCTAAGCGTGGCTTGGACTCCGACACTGGGACCTGCCCGCCACGGCCTTGCGGCGTCATTGGTACCCAGCCACTCCGCACCGCCTGTAAAACCAGTAACTGCGCCCGTAAGGCCGGGAGGACATCGTCTCTTGAATACTTTGACGTCATGCGGTCCCCCGAATCACGCGAGCGGTGATGCCCCCATAACCGTCTCTTTGTGGGATCAACTTCCAATTGCAAAGCCCAGCACAAACCAGTTACCTTCAGCGAATGCAAAGTGTAATGATTGGCACTCGCAGGGGACAGCCCTCCCACACTTGTCAACAACGCGCGAAAATTTTTCAACACGATGCCATACGAAGCTTTGCTGCCATCCGGGCCAGGAATTAGAAAATCGCAAGCCTTCATCCGCTCCAGCACGAATTGCAGGGGGTCAGCCCAAGCCGCAGTGAAACCCAACGTCAACAATCCCCAGGGCATTCCTTGTTTGGATGACTTGGTCCGCCAACAAAAACCTCTGGCAACGCCATCCTCAGCAATGACATCAGACACAACAACCCGTTGTACATCGCTAAAGCGAAGGGCGCCCCAGAACATACATAAGAAGCAGACTAATAGACAGGCATCCTCATCAAAGGCTGAATGCCACTTGCTCAACACTTCCCGTTCAAAGTCTACCAGCACAGACAGTGGCAAGGGCAAAGCTTCGCGGCGGGCTTTTGGCCCATGGCTGCCATCACACCAAGCATACACAATGGGACTACCTAAATGTTCTAGGAAAGCGGACAGGCCCATCATACCGGCGACAAACTTGAGAGCGGCTAAGGAACCCAAGCCCGCAATCTTCAACGTTGCCAAATCCCGGAAATAGCAAACTAGGTTGGCGAGTTCAGGGTTGCACACGGACCAGTCTTGCTCATTTGCAATTTGCACCCAACGACGCCAGCCTGGAGAATGCTTGCGCAAAGTTGATGAACTCTTTTGTCTCAGGACCTGCGTCAAAGAATCTACAGCCAACCTGCCTAAAGAAACAAAGGCAGGCGCTATTTGTAGGTAAGGCTCCAGCAACTCAACCCATTTCGCAACCCAAATTTCCAGAAGTGGATCATCCGACATGCGCTGAGGTTCAGGTGAACCGAATTGCAACACACGCGTTTTCTTCGCAGCTTGTGCTTCCCCCTTCCAGCTGTTTAAGCACAACCCAGAACGTGGCACTGCAAACGAGCTTTGCACACTGCCCGGCACACCAACACGCGGGGAAGCCAAACTGGCTGGCACAGTGGAATGTTGAGGCCGCAACGGGGAAAGGGGCCTTGCCTTGCCGCCTCGAAGACGGGGGCTGGCAATACCCTGCACATTTTCCCTCAAGGGTTTGCCTCCTTTGGGCCGCGGCGGAGAAAACATCAGCAAAGGCAAACGAAAGCAACACCAACAAGAACACAACCTTTCAAACAAGTGGCAGCCCAGCCACACTGACCTGACACAAACCTGTACAACAAAATCCTGTCTCCTGGAGCTCACTCACAACAAGCTTTTCTGCAAACAGCAAGGCGCCACACCTGTCCTTGAACAATCCCAAGACTATGCCCAAAACAACTTAACACCAATTTAGAAAACCAGCCCATCCCCAGTGAAGGGAAACACTTAACACCAATTTAGAAAACCAGCCCATCCCCAGTGAAGGGATACTTCTTCCCAATCCAATGGTTGGGAAATCCTCTTCCCATCCTCTCCTTCTCCGCCATTCGGCTGGAGGCTACGCAACGGAGGATTCCTTTGTGAAGATCAGATTGGCTGCAATCCGAAACATGAAACACAATTGTGACACATTTTCAGAATCTAACTGATTCAGCTGTGATGAAAGCACTTAAGAACATCTGACAGAAATAGCTCCACGGTCGATGTTTCACAGTTGATCAGAAATGAATCCATTCCGGCAATACACCGAATGGCAACCTGAAATCATGGAATCATATATCAAAATCACCAACAAACTCTACATCAGCTCTTCGACTTGTTTGATGCCAATACATTGGTATGTCCTGCAATAGTTTGGTGGTTGGTGGTTTCCTTATCAAGAATGACCCCTTTGGGATGACTGGCTGACCAACCTTTGGTGTGGAGAAGCCATGGAAACCCCCACTTACACAATGTTTTTATCCAGGTGCCGTACTATGCGCTGGAAGCCAATAAAGCAACCCCTCGGCTCCGTATCGTTTCATCATCTTTTCATCTTTGGGTCCACAATTTTTTGGGGGCAAAACGGACCCACATTTTATACTTCTGGATTTCACTTCTACCTCCCCCCAGTCGGCGCTACCCTTGAGCCGCGGTGCCCAGTTTGCAGCATGTGTCCCAGCACACGAGGTTGCAGCCCTGGCGGCTGCGATCAAGCCTATGGTGGTGCCCACGTCGCAGGGTACCAACAGCAATCGGCCTCCAAAAACACCACGTGGCATACCCCCAACAACCACTCCATAGGTACTTTCAATGGGTGCAGGCAGGCATAAGTTATCACTCTTGTATACTTCTTACTTCATGGAGTTTAAGAAGTACCCAAAAGAAAACAATTTTTCTGAATTGCAGCTGATGAACGCAGCTATCAAGAACCTCCGAGTGTTAACAAGATGCCATTTTTCTGCCATCTGATGCGATATAAGTAGCAAGTCAATGAATGATCATCCAATATCATCCAGTCTCATCCAATATCAAATCCAATATCATCCCTGGCAAGCTGCAAATGCGCGGCTCTTTCGTCTTCACCTCCTATGTCGCTGTAGAACTTCTTGTACTTCTCCGCGTTGAGGAAGTAGGAGTCCCCGCGCTTCAGCTGCACGAGGCAGTTCCCCACCTCAAAAGGTTCGATCAACGCCTGCCTTTTCTCATCGAACCAGGGGGTTTCATAGAGCATCTTGCCCTGGAAGTCCCCCTCGCGGATCAAGACCATCGTCCGCATGGCGAATCTGACGGGGGCCCTGTGCCCAAACTTCAGTTTCAGGGCGGGATGTTCTTTTCGAAGCTTCTTGCGCGCATTGACCACGTTTTCTGGCATCACCAGATTTGCTCCAGGGTTGTAGCCATATTTTGATTATTTTGTTCATCACGTATTCGAATGCTTGATTGCCAGAAGCAAAGACCCACATCCCTGCATCATCCCAGGTTGATGGCACTGCCTAAAACCTACAACTTATCCACATTGCATCTGGTCATTGAGGTTTTTCATTATGCATCAATCGACCTCTCCTTATGCCCAGCTAAGCACTGCCAAGCTCGCCAGTCTCAAGGTTCTTCAAACTCACGAGTTGCACGGTACTACGACAGAACTAGCTTCATATGGGGGTTTCTCAAAATAGGGAGCCCAAAAAATGGTTGGTTTAGTACTACTAATGGTTTATAAAGGATGATTTAGGGGTCCCCCTATTTTGAGAAACCACCATATGGTGGTTTTTCAAGTCATAGGGGCACCCCCAGTTGTCATCTTTTATTAATCATAGAAACTACCCATTTTGGGGTTCCATATTTAAGAAACACCCATGCCTATCTATCTTATCACCAACTAAAAGAGATGGCATGTGACACTACATGTGTAGTTACTGCATCTTGTCAGACGCACACGTGATTTTCATGGTCTTCCTGGGTGGCACCTCTACACGTAATAAGTCTTACCAGGAGATAGATGTAGCATACCTCTCTATGTATGTACGGGTTTGTCCATATATGGTGGTACCGTCCACCTATCAATGGACAGTAGGCAAACCAACCAGCTGTGGGGGTACTTCATGGCCATGAACAACCCCGAAGATGTTTGTGGGTCAAAACAAGGAACCCCTAGCTACCGTTGGCATTACCATTGTTTTCCCTAGTAAATTGTTGGGTCGTTTCCCCCTTCAAACTGATGGATGAAGCCTCCTGCCCCACAACATAAGGATGCCATACGGCTGTGGGTCAGTTCACCCTTAGTCCCCCCCGGTTCCCCATTATTAACCAGGCTGTCTTCCCTACAAAATCGTTGCTCATTATCCACCATTATTGGTTGGTTAACCGCTTGACCCAGCTCGCCATACATCACCAACTCGGACCCGGGTCGGATCACCGCCTACGAAGGACTCGTAGCCCGTGACGGTGAGCTGCTCCGAGACCTTCGGGAGGTGCAAGTTTCGAGCGACCATCGCTGTTCCCATGGTCATTTACCATGGATTTTGGTTGGTTTTTTGTGGGAAAAATAAAGTTGTTAATAGTAACAAGTTGTGAAAAATGATTTTTACTAAGCCTTGAATTAATTTTGGGAAAATGATGAACATTTGGTTTTTGGGAAAATATTAACAATTAGTATAGGGAAAATACGAAAGATTTTGTCAATCAAACCACCAACCACAGGAAAAACAGAAGTACTGGTCCTAGTTCGTTGCAGGTTGATAGTGGTTGAATTATGGATGGATTGAAATTGGACAACCGCTAAGGAACAATGTGTAGCTAAAAATAAACTTAAGAATTTATACAATAAACACCATCCAATGGACAAACACAGCGCTTGTTTACACTATGTTGAGCGGTCAGCAATGGACAAACTAAGGTATTGGTGATGGGTTCCTGCTTATGGGTGAGCAATGAAAAGAGTATGTCAAAAAGCGTTCTCACACTAGCTTGATAACGATTAGGGCAGTCACTGTGTGGATAACGGTTGACGGTTTGCCCGTGATTGTTGAACACATGTTCAAACGAACGAACCAACCAAAATATCCAGCAAAACTGATGAAGGGTCATAACCAATGACCACACACATGGGCAAATGAATAAACATCCCAACATATCCCAACCAAAACAGTTCAAGCATCCCAGCCAAAATGACCCATTCTATCCCATTCTCACGTTCAAACCATGGTTTTCCCTAGAATTGTTGTTGAGCATCCCCCATTAGTTGGTTGATTCTTATTGACCCAAAGCCATTTTGGAATGTTCACAAGAAGCACATGGTGGTGGAAAACCACCAATGGTGAAAATCACATCACGGACTTGGACAGCCTCCCACATGAGCACTGCTAAGCACCAAAAGCTTGATCCTGCTGATTTAAAAGATATCAGGGCCTTTAAAATGATGTGCTTTCCGATATCAAATAATACCAAAACCCCTGACAACAAGAAAGGAATATCTATACATGCACACCCGCATATGCAAAGATGTAAATACGCCAGCAAACATTGAGGGCAACAGATCATCAATGACTAAGGCCAAAAACCAACAAGGATATGAACAATACGATTCAACACTTGCTGAAGAGCGAGAATATACCAATATCGTTTTAAAAACAATGCTCAAACAATAGGGAGTGCTGAAACATCATCAAACAAATTCCCATCTTGTATGCTCACGTTTTCTGTGGACTGTCCAAGATCGGTGTAAGATTTTGGCATGTCCCACACATTCCAAACAAGCATTTCACACCGAATGCTCATATTCATGGCATCCTGAATTTTGATTGGCTATTTGGACAATATTCGTGCTCACATCCCTTTTTCACGGACACACCCCAATTCTGAAGACAAGTACTGCTAAAATGTTCCTTGTTGTTGCAACCATAAACATGCTCTTACATGTTTAAGTATTTTGTTCCAGTATCCTGCAATATCTTGCGTCTGTATCCTGGTGCCGCATTGTATCCGTTGGCTGTGCCCGTCCAGGCAGTCATGGTGACACAACATTACCGGATATACATGCCAAACATATCCAAACATGATGGCAAACCAAGCAGGTTTCTCTGCCCTGGAAGTTGAGAGTTTTCGGACGTCACATAGCCCTCTTCGGTGGCTTGATTGTTATTGACTCGCTGTCACTGACGTAAGTTAGATATTCATCAACTGTCAAAAACCGGTGAGCCGTCCAACCGGCAATAACTGCACAACAAGGTGCACTGACGGTGGCATGGGCCACTCCTGATCGCGACAAAAGGTCTGACGACTTCAAGCACACATAGTTGCAATGGTCAAAAGGCTGGGTACAAGATCATTCACCAATTCAAAGAATGGTTGGGGGAACTTTGAGATTCAACAAATATCGCAGTTGTTCTGATCGCTAGTTGATCTGGATAGACCATCAAACTTGCGAGTTGTGGACGGTGCTAACAACATAATCATAATCAAAATCACCATCACCAACAACAAGAACAACAACCACTATTACTAGTTCTCCTACTACTTTGTATATACGAATCCTGCTACTATCAAAAAAAAACAGAGAAAACAACATCAACGAGCGGCCAGAGACATCACAGCTGCAGCTGGTCACTCCTCCGCTGCACAAGAAAAGGTCACCGGGTCGCAACAAGGCGATCTTGGAAGCACACCTGGTGGGCACGATCCAAAGAGCTGAAGGACTCGTAAGAATGCTCACAATAGTTGACTGGTAATAATAAAAATAATCATTGGTAGCAGTAGAAGCCTTAGTAGTTGTTGTTGTAGTAGGAGTATCAGTAGTGTTAGTAGTTGGTAGTAGTTCGTGTTACTACTGGTAATATCTGGTAATTACGGTAATAGAATGGATACTTATACTAACTATTGATCAGAGTTGATGGATGGAATGGTTGCAATAGTCGTGGCTATCCATATTCATGCTTGACTATCATGTGACGACTCTGAGCAAATGCATGTGTTCATCATGACATGGTTTCAATAATTACGCCAATAAAGGCAAATGGTGGTGATTGATCATTCATGGCCAAGAACGATGGTGAAGAGTGGTCAGTACTGGTTCGCAATAAGGCCATGACGACCAACAACAAGAATATGTTTGCTACATGGGCGCACAAAAACGTGGGCATACTGTGAGTTCCTATCCCAACTTACAATTGATTTTACGAGGGAGGTCATTGAGAATTTTGGGGATATCACACTGAGTATGAACTCACTGATTTAGGCATAGGTTAAAGTTGGCATTGCTATAGGTCATCAGTTATTGCAGACTGCACTGCACAAAGGCAATCCGATATGTCATAACCGGTGATGATGAGCCTATCGTATCACCTCAATGTGTTTTGACCATCAGTAATTATAACATCATCAAATACAAACATGAGGTCACGATGTAAATGAACAATTGATCATGATACAATGCTTGATCAATGCAAAGCCAGCCACCGATCATCAACTATATGAACATGCAATGATCTTAATTGACTTCTGAACACTTGAAGCTACTACTCAATACTGCAGTAATTAGATTCACTCATTATCTTGATTGTTACGATCACGTGTTGACCCGTTAATGAACTCATTGTCATTTTCGAGCACATTCTCATGCATTACCATCATTTTCAAAACCACGAATCCTTGAAACTAATTTTGACCAGAACCCAATGGAGTGAGAAGCCAAGTCGACTCACTTCTGGGCACCGATCGGCGCCATGGGTCATTCCCAGCATCAACCAGCTGATGAACTGTTGTAATCAACAAGGAGCATCAGCCAGGGGAAGCAACGACCTCGTTGTGCTTTCTTCAGAAGCAATATTCATGAACAACTGATGAGTATCACCTCTTCTTACATCATGTTGATTGTACATATATCATCTATAAATATCATATACATATATTATCATGTCACCTATGATTACGGCAGGTTATCTGCGCCTCTTGGCCGTTGTACTGTGATCATCTTGATTCACCATCAATTCCATTTGACCATTTGTGGCCACGGCTCCCCTGGCTGCTTCTGTCACATACAACCAGGTGTCATTCGCCATCCAGTGATTGTTGACCCCGTGTTGACCAATGTCGCCTGTATCAAACGAATGATAATCATCTGACGACCATTTGTTCATCATCCATCAACCATCAATTACCAATCAATCCATCAATCAATCAATCAATAGCTCGATCAATCAATCAATCAATCAATCAATCAATCAATCAATCAATCAATCAATCAACAAAATTCACCATGATCCACCACAATTTACCAGCCATCAAAAACAATGGACATTGACAGTTCAGCAGTGACCTCCATTCTCAATGTTAATCCTTATTACAATCCATTCTTAATATTAACCCTTGTTATTAAGTTCTGACCCTCTAATTTGACCACATGTAACCACTATACCATGGTTATAACCCTATAACTTGCCCACATTTCACCACCACAAACCCATGGAATGTCGCTAGAGCCATCCTGGGTTCACAGCCATCCCTGGTGGCCCCCTGAGACCTGAGCGCTTCAAGCTGCTTCGGTCCGGGATGGTGGAAGTGGGCGTCGCCCATGTCGCGCACCAGCCGTGCGCTGACCTCGCCTGACGCGCGATTTCGAATTCACAAGACTGAAATCCATGGTGAGACGAGGGAAATCATGGGGATTCAACGGGTTGATCCTAGGGTATCCTAGGGAAATCTATAGGATTCAACTGGTTGATCCAAGGGAATCTATAGGATTCATCTGGTTGACCTATCTTTATCTGGGGATTAGATGGATGATATTGATTTCGCAGTGGTTTATCCAAAAAGGATGGTGGATTCTGTAGATTTCCTGATATCTCAGCTATACAGTGGATATCTAGATGATAGATAATCCCTATTATGATCATGTCTATCAGGGATTGCACTGGATCATCTTTCTAGGGATTTTAGATGTTACTATGGTTATAGACGTAGATAGAACTGATTAATTGAACTTGATACAATAGACAACCTGTAGATGTATACAAATACTTTGATCATAAAGGTGGACTACATCACTGATATATAGATTTTTTGTATGATGGATGTATCTGGATATCAAAAAAATATATACCTCACAATCATAGTGAGCAAATGGGTGCTTCTCAAACTAGGGAACTCCCCAGTTCTCATCCAGTTTGTTAACCATTTAACAGCTCTGGGGTATCCCAGTCACTGGCTAGGTCGAAACCACCGGATCTGCCGCGGATCCGCTGCATGGCGGACCTCCGCCTGGTGCGGAGCGGCTGCCTCGCCTGCGGGCCACGTGATGAGGCTCCGCCTGGTGCGGAGCGCCTGCCTCGCCTGCGGGCCACGTGATGAGGAGCTTGTGGCCCTGCCAATGTTTGCCCAGGTTGCTCCACAGCACCTGGCAGATCCCGGGTTGGACGTCTGTGGGGTTCACCAGGCGCCCCAGGGAGCCATAGGTCAGTGACATCTTTAGACATGTGCAAATGCAGGGCGGGCACTGAAGGCTTTCTGTGGCGTTGATGGGCTTCCATCTGGATGTCAGATGCCATGGAGCCCTACAAAGATTGATGGGCAACTTGCGAATCAGCATTGCTATCGATTTACCTCGTAATTGTGTAGGGGGCATTGAAAAGAAACAAGCGTGGGTTGACCAGCTTCATACGCGATCGAGATCCGGCTGTTAATGAGCCCCTCCACAGGATGAATCTTCAACTATTCAGCTGGTGAGCTGGTGCCACTTGAAACCGATTTGGGGGACCCACTCTTTTGCCTCGACTGGCCCATAAGGGAGAGTAGGCGGAGCAAGGCGGTAGCCCTCCTGATTTTTGCATGTGAACTTGTCATGCAAAACACATGTCTATGTGCACACGAATCAGGTGCAGTACCCTCGCCTGGTCTACATGTAGGCCCTTGCCGCTGCCTCTGCCACCGATGAAAACTCCATCATCGTAGCCTAGGTCGCCAGGGGATCCCCATTGCATGGCTCGACTCATACTCCACGTCATCATCTCCACTTCATTGCTTGCAGGTGGCAGTACTCTTTTACACTACTTACACCTTCCAAATTCTTGGCAGTCAAACAACTGCAAGGCACTGGTGAAGAAGCCTCTCAACAAAAGGATTCGTTTCTATCTCTGCGATTCCATCTTCCACTGTTTGCTGCTTTTTGCGGGCAGGGTTCCATGTTCGTAACAATCATAACAATCATAGCACATGATCATAATGACATCGGTTTGTCCGAACAATGTGTAGCCCCCAAACTGGCAGTTTCCCCTATGTGATCTTGGCTGGTTAGTAGGCACTACCATGGACAACTCCAGAATAGGTGAGCCTGGGCATGTTCGCTCCCACCCATGGCTTGCGCTTCGATGATTGGGGCCTTGACTCCCATGGATGACTGGGAGCCAACCATGGGGTTACCGAGTTCGACCATACACCAGACTGTGCTGCTGGAAATCAGCACGTGGTCGTTGGGCATCATTCAATATAACTCTAAATATAGCCATCCATGAACAAAAGTATTGTAACTTCCTGGTTGGTGGTTTCAACCCCTTTGAAAAATATCAGTCAACCAACCATTTGTGAATAATTACCACGGATATTAAAACATTTTCAAAACTACCAATCATGTATCAATTATTATTGATTAATCAAACTAAAGCCTAGCTATCCTATTCGTTGCCAACCAACCAGCTCGAAGTCTGTCTTTAGAGCCGCTCCCCTCCTCCCGTTGATTGTCTAAGAGGCAGTTCCAATAGAGACTCCACTTGGACAGCGCGGCCAACCAATCCCGGCCATGTCGCAGGCATAGGCTCCTCAGCGTGCGCGCAAGCGCCAGTTGCAATGCTTCGGATGATGAGATTTTCGGGTGATCCTGTTGCTTGGGAGTTTCACCAATGTCGACTGATTGCATGATGCGTTGCTGGGTGCCTCTCAGACTCTCAGAATTGCTGAGCTGTGAATATTGGCAACTTCAAAATTGAGCATGTGTTTGGGGAGTCCCACTTGTTGGACGCAAGTACCCTATCATGGACATACCATGACTAGCTCTGCACACTCAGTGGATCCTGAATGTCACTGGCTCATTCACTAAAAAAATCACGGTGATGATGATTCATCCTCGTCATGGTTGCACCTGCTTTTGGGAGTACAGGGATGCCCTAGTGGTTGATACTCAGCACCGCAGCTGACCCGCGCCAAGTCGCTTGGTTTTGTCCTCGCAACCATATGCTGCCGCTGCGGCGTTCGCTTCGCGCCTGGGTTAGCAACTTGGATCAAGGAGGGAAAGTGAACGAAGTGAACGAGTCGCATCGGAGTGTCAAATGGTTGATCTAGCCAGTCAGTCATTTCAAGTACGGTTTACAGCAATTTGTGCCGTCAACTAACAGTACAATGATTCACCAGTGTTTGCTATGATTTGCCATCATTAGCGAGATTTGTATATCTTGCAAAGCATTATCAACCGGCTTCAATCGGGATTGACACCATTGACCATGACCAGCCACGGTTCCAATTGATATAAACAGGTTGGCAATGGTTAAACCCCTGCTCACCCACGATTGACCATGACCAACCGTGACTAATCCAACTTGTAGGCACTTATCGACCATTCTTCCCAAACACCATTTAAAGGAATCATAATAATTAATCACCACCATAACAAAACTACACAAGACTAACACAATAATCACTATGATGAACTCACTATCATTTAACCAAATTCTTGACCACCATGATGGATCATTGACCTGAATAATGACCTTTATGAACCATGGTGAATCACCAGTTTAAGCCTTATTAACCCTGGTCAATCGCCAGTTCATCGCCAGTGAATTTCCTTTGTGAACCCATCCATGCCCCAAATCCATCCCAGGCACTCACGCAGGCGGCGCAGCTCGCAGGCATAAATCTGAGATCTCGGTGGACCAAGTTATGACACAGCAGACTTGTCGTTGGGAATCTTGGGTCGTTGATGGTTAATGATGGCAGCTTAACGGTAGGTTTTTCTTATGGTTAGTGATGGCTGCTTAATGGTGGAGAAGTGTTATGATTATAATGCTTGGTTTATGACAATGGTTAGTTTGTGCCTGATTAGTGGTTAATTGAAGGGTTGATGGCTCCTCGATACCCACTTCATGCTTGACAACTTGGTGATACTCCCTGCATCAAATCCACCAAAACCGAAGATGACACCTGGGGGGGTTGAACCACCACGGCACCCAGCACCACGGCCCCACCATCCCCAGGACCGCGGCGGCCGAGGGTCTCCTCCAGATCGCCCTTACGCAACATGGCCTCCACGGCATGAAGCCGCTGCTGAAGATCTCGCCAGGCTTCCGGCATGCTGCTGTGGGCCAGGCCTGGGGTTGTTGGGCGCCAGGGTTGCTTGGGTTGAGCGCTGGGGCTGGGTTGGTTCACGTCTTCCTGGGGCTGGCAAAGTAGAAACCATGCTTTTTATCATTTTTTATCATTCAAAGCTAGAAGGTTGAATCCCTGGCGAAAAGGAACACTGACAGCGTTCTTTTTTGAAACTGCTCAATCGCCCAGCCAACAAATAATGAACGTGATTCTTGATGAGGCTTGGGAGCAACCGTTGATGATGATGGTTGACGATGATGACTGCTGGTTGGCAGGTGGTAATGGTCAGCCAGATCATAAATAATGATCCAATGGATGATTGATAAGCTGGTTTGACCATAATTAGCTTGACAAACCAACAAATTTCTGAATCAATAATTCTCTGGACAAGGATGATGTCTAATTAAAACGGATGATCAAACTGGGTGAATTCAGGGGAAGCAACGATAACCATCACCTAAGCTGGTAGAAATTGTCCTTTGATCAGGGTCACGAATAGGTGTTTCTGCTTGTCGTGATCCCTGGTGGACCCTCAGACGTTTTCAGTTGCTTAAGCGGTACTCATATCGAGCACGCGCACCACCTCATACCTGGTCCAACTATGACCTATTACTTCATCCGAAAAAAGGTTACTCACGTACCAGTTCCTAGGTGATCCAAGGGGTTCCCGACTTCTAGCTTCTTAGAAGTCGACATGCACCATTTCATCCGCCTCGACGCCATGGCTATTGCTCATACACCCCAAATTGCTGTGTCAGTGTGATGTGGCATGTAGACCGGGAATCGAGAGCGCAAGGTCTTTTGTGCCCACTATTCACCCTTCGTCAAATTTGACATACGTCGCAGACCCAGAAGCACAGGTATGCTTATCTATTGATTCAACTGGTTGGTGGTCATAAATGGTGCATTGGGTCATCTTCTCTTTGAACTTCGCAATTTTCTTTCCACGTCTTCCATCTCGATGGTTTTTGGCAACGTTTTTTCTTCCGTGCTAGAAGGATTCATCTTTGTAAAATCAAAAAGCAAAGGAACCTGGCAGACATAGCTCCCGAGATTCGCCGTGAAGGTGGTCTGGGGAATCACAAAGCTTGCAGAAGTGGCACTCGTGGTTGACAAGGTTTCCTCGATCTCTGCGTTCGCAGCTTCCAAAACCGGACGCCTGAGAACGTCTTGTCCCAGCCGTCGGAGCAAAAGAGCTTTGTTCGCTCCGGTGAGCTGCAGTTAGCCAGAACGCGAAATCCTTGCCAACTCCACGAGATCTTCTATCCCTTCTGTCACCACGGCTTTCCTCAATTGATATTTCTCGTCTTTCACGTTGTGCAGAAGCATGGATACCTCCATCTCAGTGTGTGCCACTCTAGTGAAAAATTCATCCATGGTGAACTGCCGTCCCTCATCGTTAATGAGCACCACGCCTATCATTAACCATTGTTTCCCTTGTTATTGCTTGGTCATTATCCCCCATTATTGGTTGGTTAATATTGACCCATAGCCATATCGCCATAATCAATGGTGTTGCACTGCCAGTTCTGCCCATTTTCCCACCATGACCTGCCCTGATTTTCGCCCACCTTCACCTTGCCATAGGCAAAAGGGATATGGCAGCGGCAAGGCTTCTCGTTGCACCCCCCGGTCGTCGGGATATTCCAAGGCGGCCTTGCCAGGACAAGCTGAAGCTCTCACAAAGTGGTGATGAATGGTCGACTATCAAAGCTGGTGGTTATAAAATGTTGCAATTCATGATGTGGGTTATGATGATCATTGTATAATTGGTTGGTGGTTTGTATGCCCATCCCAAACATATGCTTGGCAATCAACCAATCATCCCAAATATTGAGAACAAATATACACGTTAAAACCACCAACTAAATGACGGATTGATAATCAACCAATATCCTCTAAACATCAAAATGCAGCGATTCATGGTTATTGGTTATGATGGTGTGCTATCTCGATTCTGATGACTTATTTTGAATCAGAGAGGACACCTGTTGGCAAAGATATAAGTGCCGTGACAGCAAAGCCAATTTCAAGACTTGATACCTCCAAACAAACAACCAGAGTGAAATTGACGCAACTATTGAGCAACTGCAGAATCAAAACAAAAACCAACAAACACAAAGGGATTAACTTCTGCAAATTCAGCTATGGTCCCTTGATTGTCAGAGGTGATGCAATAGTACGTAGCAGTTGTAGGCAGTAGACCTTTGGCTCAAGCTGATACAACTCATCAGAACCAATTATATTCGGGGGATATCATCACGACCCTAACACTGGTTGGTCCAAGCCCAGCCATACATTTCCATATCTTCTTTTAAAGCTCAGGTCTATTTGAATCACCAACCACTACTTACCATATTGACCAACCAACCACTGCTAATCAACCATCATTAAATGGCTATTCCCTCCATCACTAACGACTAATAACCATCGTTAACCATCCATCATTCACTGCGATCAACCACCCATAACCTAGTAGTTCGTTGGTTGTTCATAGCCACCCTTCACTCACAGTAATTATTAACCACTATTGAACCCTATTACCCATCACTTACCACTATTCTAACTATATGGACCTATTGCCCTCCAACGTTTTGGCGAATCCATAGAATCCATAGGTCCAAGAAGTCTTCGAAGCAACTCGCATGTCTCAACTACAAGGACGGTGTCGATCTTGAGGAGTCGCATGGCTGGACCACGATTCACCACCATTAGCCAGCCAATTAACCATCACCCATCGTGAATAATTAATCAACTAACAAACTGTCATTTTACCCTTAATTTCAAATATGAATCATCATCATGAACCAAGATTAATTAGCTAATTAACCATCATGAACCACTATCAACCAGCCCTTAAGTCATTGACCAGCATGCACCAGGGTAACCTCCACATCTGTAGGGTGGCTCAACCGGTCGCACATCCACGGTCACCTCCCGGGAAAAAACACCTTGTGCTCGGCCAGTTCCTGAGGACCCAAGGTCTTGAGGCACTTCCTGGGCAAAAAAGATGCCGTTGCGAGTCTGGCATTATTAGGGTTGATGGGTAATAGCTAGATAAGAGAATTCGCTCATGGCCAATGGCTTATATGAATACTATGGTACGTAAAACATGGATAATCATATTACGGTACAGTCAAACAATAGCTGATGGTTCTGAAAATCAAGGGAACTTATCATGGCTGGGAATACAGTCTATGGTTATAATAGTGGCTAATACAAAATAATGATGACAAATGCCAGGCCAGTTATACCCATGTTCTGAAAACCAATGGAACAGAAATAGCGGCTAATGTGTGGTTATGACAGCTGACAATGACGGCCTTCTAATGGGTTTATACATATCAGCTAATAGCAATGGCTAGTAATGGCTTCTAATGGCTAATTGACAATGGCCAATAACCGGGTGTGGTTGATAATAGTTCTTAATTTTTGGGTTGACTAGTGATTATCTATCATCAGAAATGGCTATAGTAGAATCCTTGATAGGAATTATTATGGCTACTCACTAGTCATGATTGATGATGTAGTGATCATGGTTGTATAAGTATTGGTTACTAAGGACCAATACATATAGGTGATCAATAATGAATGGTCAATGGGTGATTCATTTTTCATGACCTCTAACTATAGCATGACAATAATACATGAATACATATTTAATGAAGTTTAATGACTGACAATTCATCATCATGATTGAAAATGGACAATTGATGCCTAATCAATGGCTGATATCCCGCGAGTCGACTGTAGGGAGTATGGCAGTATTGAACATCATGAAATGGCTTTGAAACCTTTACATCATATCATGTATATATATATATATATATTATATGTAATGCAAGACTACAGCATACTCCTCATTCGTGTGTAATACAGGCTTCAGCTTCACTTTTTTCCCTGGGTTCGATCTGTCGTCTGCCCATAGTTGCAAAGCGGTTAGCCGCAGAGGCACTACATTTGTGAACAAAATTTCTCCAAAGCTCTCAAGATCATGCATTTCTGAAGATCAATTCACTAATGTCATGTTCATTGTTGAAATAGCTGGTGATTTACCATCAAATTAATGAAAACTAGACTGCACAAGTGCAGGAGCGTATTGGTTGGCGCATCACAATGAGGGCGGTGGACAACAGTGCTTAGCACGTTTAGAAACATCTCGTCTGCAATGCAAATCAGGCGCAAGAAGTGATTTTGAAAAACATCTAAACCATCGACCCTAGTGAACTCAGCACTAGCTACAAAAATTACAATAATTAATCACAAACATTCATTGCCAGAATACTGGCTAATTAACACTACCGGGAATGAATCACAATAGATTGCATTTTTCCAACTTCTGACCGGTCGAAAAGTAGCACTTCCCACAGCTCAACCCGGTAAACTTCCACCATTCCCAAGGAGCAGTCGCTGATCAACCTGGCAGCAGAGCTGCTTCCCGACAACGACTCATGTGACCCAGCGTCAGGACCGAGCTTTGCTGCATGGCATGGCAAAGCCTGCGGCGATGGCCAGTGCCCAGCTGCAGCTGCTGCTGAGCATCAAGGGGTAGTACCTGACCAAAGCATCCGTATGGCTGTGGGTCAATATTAACCAACCAACTAACGGGGGTGACAACCAACCATTTCATAAGGAAAACAGCCTGGTTAATGATAGGGGAACCAGGGGGACTAAGGGTGAACTGACCCACAGCCATATGGCTGTGGGTTCAGGGCGCCTGGTGCCCTGATGAACATCCCACGAATGAACGACCTAGTCTATGTTGGGATGTTCATCTACCCATCTATTCATCTACCACAGCCAGTGCTCGGATCGAGTATTAGCCACTGGTTTTGATATCAAACACCGTTCAATATCAAGAATTTGCCATCATTACTTATCTAATGTTTATTGATCACAGGAAATTTATGGTTCATTAACCATTGACAAAGATTCGCTGATGATGGTATGGTTCATAGTCAACCTTCACCACAACGATCTACTTGTCCTATCAACATCCATCCATCCACCCCAACTAATTTCTTTTGGCAATCTTACTGCCATGTGTATCCTCTTCTGGTTCCTCCTTCTTTTCTTACTGCTTCTTCAAATGCTCTTATTCTTTCCTCTTGTATTCCTCCCAGTATGCACCATTGTTAAATTAACCGTGTTCATAAATCATCAACGATGATGTTCAATCTGTGATCGCCACCAGCCATGTTAATCATGGTTAATCATTGACTATTTTCAAAATTAGTGACAGTTATGTTTTCTTGTACTCATCATCTAGTCATCATCCACTATTCCGACTGTGAACAATCAATTCGGACGTGTTCAATGTCAACTTATCAGCTGTTAATCACTATCACAATTCCAAAGCATCATCCAAGGCAAATTAATAATAAAATGCGCGAAACACATGAGAAGTAGCTATCAGTTAGCCATCATAAAACTATCACTTATTGATTGTCAGATAAACTATTAAATAGTCATGATGGCTAGTAAATTCATCATCCTACGTGAAGAGTGATGATTCACTGAACATTAACATTAAGTAAATTAATCAACCATTGATTAAGTCCATGACTGAACTATTAAACAAGCCTGTTCAACTCCTAAATAAGCATTAAAGAACCATCAAGTATTCATTATTAACTGCAAATGACCCGTGAAATAACCATCAACTACCAACCATTGATCATTCAATAGTCATGAAAAATAACCATCAAACATCAACCGCCTATCGACTATGAAGTAACCATTAGATAAGCATCAACTAACCCTGATGTCATCACCACTGCTTCATCCAAACGGCAGCGCACCAGGCAGGTAGGGCGTCTTCGGCAGCGAGGCCCACCCTGGCTGAGCTGCAGGGAAGGCATCCAGAGCCACAATGGGTCCCTTGGAACTAGCGCTGCGACTCGTGGTTCATCCTGGTCTGGGAACATTTGGGATTATAGTGGTTAATAGAGTAGGGGATAATACCCAATAACCAAGAAAAGTAAGGGAAATACCAACTATATTGATTGTTTCTCAAGCCATAGGGGACCCCCCACAATGGTGGGTTTATTATTCTAAAAAATCTCAGGTACAAACCCGAGATTGCTTTGGTTTCCAACCCATGTGGGAGAGCCAGGACGTACCGCGGGAATGTCTGCATTTATTAGGCATCTGCGGCTCAACGGGTCCATCAGGTCTCGCATGATTTCTCTGGTCATATCAATGCCCCATGAGTTGCGACAGATCTTCTCCTCCAAAATTGCGGAGAGCCAGGAGCGCTCATATGTCAGCGGACCAGTTGCATGAAAGGTGAGAGGCAGCTCTCCACGAACATGGCGCCTGATGATAGCTTTGAATGATAAGTCAGTCAAAGATGTCAAAGTTGGTGAGCCTGGGATGTTCGAAGGCCCCGGAAAAAACATGTGTAACCTAACGGCTGGTCCCACAGCTTCGCAAAGGAGTTGAAGTCCCTGCCACCAGGGTTGAAGAGGATCGATGTCTTTGGCTTGTTATCAAGCTTGTTCAGCTCCTTGTTGTGCAGGAATATCTGGGAACATTGTGTATTTCAGGTGTGTCGGAGGCAGGATCACACGTGAGAAGTACTTGTTCTCCCATCCCATGTTTTGCTGATCACCCTCACTGAAGCGATGACAGATCAAGTGGGTGGCAGATGGCTGGCAGTTCTCCAGCGTCTTTGTAATGTTGAAAAAATCAACCATCCGGGCATCAGGTCGGGTTCGATAATTCCGAATAGGTGTGAATGTGTCATGAGTGATTGCCAACCCACGACGGGTAGAGATTCGCTCCGCGGTGATGTGGGTGGCAGATCCGCTGAGAGTTTGCACTGACATGTTGACCAAATGGGTGGCCTCCAAATCAAAGCCCACAGCATATGACCCGCCAAAGTCATATAGCAGCTGTAGGTCAGCTTCGAACTGCATTCTCCTTGCTTAGTTACCCGATATTGGTCATAGAACTGTCTCATAGTCCGTTCTAAATTTGCCTGGTATCAATTTGTCATATCCTGAATATGAATCGCTAGTACGACAGCCGGCCAAGCTTTGGCCTATCACATCAACTTCCGGAACAACCAACCATCACAGTACAAACGACAGCAATATCAACATATGGGAGGTATTCAAAATATCGGTTGATATGGATACCATCCTTTTAGAATCATTTATGGTAATAGAACCCCCCGTATGATTGAGATTATCAACATGTGGATGCTTTTATCAACAACCCTCCAATCATCCTTGTACAATCATTTATAGTAATCAACCATCCATTGCGGGGTTCTTGATTTTGAGAAACACCGTACAATGAAACTAATTCCAACATCAACCATCAATATCAACCATCAATATCAACCATCAGTATCAACCATCAATATCAAGCATCAATATCACTCATCAGGGACACCAGCCAGCCAACCATCTGCAGCATCAACGCCTAGGACAACATCAGCACCGAAACGCAACGCGCGACCTGCGCAATCCGTTGGAGAAAATCACAACGTCCTCCGGTTGCGACCAATGCGGTGGAGCATTGGCTGATTGGAGTGGTTGCTCCTGGGTCTACTGACGCTGGGTGAGCCCAAGGGCAATGTTGGTCTTAATTAGTGTTAACAGATTGGACAATATCATTCATTAGTCTAACTGTATAGAGTTTATCGATTAGTACATTGACCAACCCGTACCAACCCTCACATGGATCATTGGGGAATCAAAAGCGATCACTCTGTTTGAGTTAACTCACAGGTACACCGACACACACAACAACACCTACTGTTGTAACAGTGGTTGTCAAACGTGGTGGTTGATTATCAGCAAACAAGCTGTTTTGTGTAGGAATAAAAACATGTCAACCACCAAGGTCCTCTGAACAGCACGTGCACAGGTCTACACAAATGTACTGTATGTATACAGTACTGTCTGGGTTTGTAAAATCATGCTACACAAAGACCTTATCCGTAAAAAGAGTCACTGATCCTCCCAAATGGAAGGTGTTTGCGACATCCAGTGATTATCATTTGATGGCTGGTTCGGCTGAGAATGTCCAACGAGCTACAGTATGGTAGCAACAGCACAGCAACAATGGCCCAGTCCGAGGCGATCCTGGGGCAGGTGAGTGGTTGCATGTTTGACAAAGTTCCAAAACTATGCAGCCACAATTTCGACCCATCATGTGAATGGGTGACGAACTAATGAACACTAAACCTGTTGACTGATAATATGCATTAGTCTACTCAACCCACATTAGTGTTCATTAGTCTTACTGACAAACATGCATGGTTGACCAATACTAAACCTGTGCGACATCAATCAGCATAGGGCCATAGATCCCTTCACAAAGGCATCGAAACAAGACCTGAACCAATCACCCAATCAAGTCGATCAAATCCAGCCGACGCCAATTTGTTATATGATTTATATGTCTATCTTGATGCCTAAACTCTAGTAGGATGGTTATAGCATAGCAGGCGACATATCTCTTGATGCGTGTCCCGTGGTCACGACCTACCGGCAACCAACCCCATCCAGCAGGCGCCGCAAGGGCGTCCTCCAGGTGATCCTCCAACAGCAACGCTTCCGCGAACTGCTGAGGGTTCTCCACCCACCGGGGACTTGTCCTCGGTGCAATGCAGCTGCTGCAGCAGATCCAAGGGTACCGAAGCATGAGCCAAGTCAGCCATGGAATTCCCACAACGGAATACCATAGGACCAGGGGGGGCTACCGAATCACTGGACTTTCCACAGCAAAATTCCACTCATTGCTGTGGAACCACCTGGAACCAATGGTCCTATGGTATTCCGTTGGTTGGTCCCACCTGTTTTTGGCCCGAAGGAACCATCGCTACCACCATTGACAACCTGCCAGCACCACCATCTTTGCCTGGCAAGCCAAGAGTCTCTGGATTTTCAAGCACATCCTCGTTGTGGCGAGAGTGCAACGATGCTTGAAAGGAAAACGTGTGACTAGGTCAAACAACCAATAACTAGTCAATGGTGGTTTCAACCCGTATGAAAAATGTGCTTATCAACCAACCAACCAACCAACCAACCCACCAACCAACCATTTGGAAATACATTTTGGAAAGTAAAACCTGTTAGAAACCACTAGCCGAGCAGCTATCTTTTTTCATGGTTACCATCTGCTGCTTGCGAAAACGCGAGCAACAGGTCGGAAGCACATCACTCAGTTTTGGGGTATGAGCCAGTTGGATGTGAGCGCTCATTTATCTGAACAAGCAACCACAAAGTTGGCATGGAAATGGTGGTGTCTCAAAATAGGGAATCCAAAAAGTGGATGGTTTGTTACTAACAATGGTTCAATAAGGATGATTTCGGGGAACCCGGATTTTGAGAAACACCCAAACAGGTACCATGCTTTTCAGATTGCAGGGATCGGCGATCAATTTTTTTCCAACGAATTGACTTCCTGTTTGAAACATTGCTGCTGTGACATTTTTTCGGTACGAACATGTACCAACCATCTTCCGCAGCTTCTCTCAGGATTCAAGCAACAAACTTAAAACACATCATTAACAATTCTCATCACCAATTCATCCAACTGAAAATCAACAAATGAAGTAAATCACCAATTAAGTCACATATCAATGACTTGTAACTGAGATTCAATGCCTTGCCATTAAGATTCAATCACCAATTAGTGACTTCCAAATTCACCAACTGACCAATAAGTTTTCCAGTTAACCAATTTAACAATGGTTGGTCAGCTGATTATTGACCCATAGCCATGAGATTCAATCACCAATTAGTGACTTCCAAATTCACCAACTGGTGGTTTCTCAAAAAAGGGGTGCCCCTAAATCATCCATTGATATTCATTTATAGCAATAAACTTACCATTTTGGGGGTACCCCCATTTTGAGAAACCATCAACTGACCAAGTTCAGTTCCACACCTGGACCTAGCTCTTCGGGTCACCGAGCGTCGCAGGGCCATCCGCAGGACAGCAGCATCTGCCGTTCCTCCTCTGACAACGGCACCATGGCGGAGGAGCCAAGCCTGTTCATCTTTACAAGCACATTGTTATTGATCATTGTGATGAACTCATGAACCAGTGATCATCACCATTGACGTAGTGATCAAGCACGAGACCACTCAGCATCAGCGTAGACGGATTGCTCATGGTGAATACTCGGTAAAAAATGGTGGGTATGAGTTATAAGCTATCATCATATTTGCCAACAATGCTTGATATGATTGTCGAACATTGTTGCTGATCAACAGCTGCCGCGTCATGTCAGCGAAGCTGCGGTTGGCATCCGAGACAGTCTCCGTGACTTTTGGATATGGTCGGGCTTTAAGTGATAAAACAATCAATGCGATACCGCATTATCTGGGGTCCAAGACAGGAGTAAGCATGCTAGAACAAGAACAATCAACAGGACTCATGGACTATGAAAACCAAAGGAACTGAACATTGAATACTGTGGTTCATACTATGGTTCATAGCCATGGTAACCACTGAAAAGCATAGGAACTGTACATGTATAGAAGCCATAGAAACCATAGGAACTATAGCTACCTGACCATAGAAAAGCCATAACCATAGTAACTATGGTACAATTTGGTTATTACCTATGGAAGTAACCCCAGTCACTATGGTTATTACCTATGGTTCATACACCCGTTGCAATGGGTACAACCCCTTTGTCTTCCAGAGGTCAGTTGTGGTAGCTCGGCTACGGGATAGGATCTGCCACCTGGTCAAAGGAAAACAATGCATCACGACGTGAAGCACTTGGTGGTTGGAAGTGGAAAACAATGCATCAACCTCCAGCAAACTAACATTGGAAGTGGAAAATCCATGAAAATCAACTTTTTATAACAGTTTCACCAACAAAAATGGTCATTTTCAGCTTCTAGGTCAGTTTGCCAGAGTGTATTTTTTTGGATTCGGATGTGTTTGCAGCAATACTTGCTGATTAATGGGTCATGCTGGATATGCGGGGTTAGGAAACATCAGTGAATCACACGTTGTCAGTCCCTGATGGTTACACATTCATCATTTTGTGTTCAACTGAATTTTGGCTATTGGCCTGTATGAACTACTCTTAACGTTTACCATCAATCTGAACCTGTATGATGTGTTTTTTTCTGAACCTTCAAACATGTTTATGTCACCTTAGCATTCCTATCATGAACCAATATGAACATTACTACACACTGACCTTTTGCTTTTGGTTGATAATCATTTACAAACTTATCTATATAATCAATCAAAATGAATCATTAAATACTGTCCTTGGTTAGTAATCATTACCCAGAATCACAAATGTTGCGTGAACCATTATCCAAATCAGTTTGTCATATACAAATCATGAACAAAGGGTCTTGGGTTTGAAAATCACTGATTCGATTGTTACTAAATCAACGTATAAGTGCATTCTCAACTGTTAACTATTGTCAACTAGGTATTCCCAATCAGCACTGATGAAGCAATGATAGGATAACATGAAAAACCACAACCACTGTTGACGATGAATAATGGTTAATTCATTAATGTCAAACAATGAGTTATACTGAATTACCATTATTGACAATCGTAGGTCCGTATCCAGAAAGCGCTGCTAGTTTGTACCGCCTGGTGATCAATCATGAAACATGGGGTCTATTTATAGCTACCACTAATGATAATAACTAGTCTCAATGAACTCAACCTGTTGCTAACCATTGTTGACTAGTTGTTGACACTATTGAACATGAACAAAACATCCTCAACGACCTGAATCAACTCAATTCAACTCATCAGTCAACTCATCCATGTCCCTTGAGCCGTTTTTTTTTCGACGCCTTTGGCGTACCATGATCGCGCGCACAGCGCGGCAGCTCACTGCTGCGGGTCGTCGGGGGCATCTGGGCGGGCTGGCGGCTCGTTCACTTTGAGGGGCACGCAGCTTGCTGACCACATTTGGCTATGGGTCAATATTAACCAACCATTAACTGGGGGATAAAGACCAACAATCAATATAGAAAACAATGGTTGATGGTGGTAGGGGTACAGAGTTTTGACCCGTTGCCATTTAGTTCATGTCTACTATTTATGTTTAATAATGTCTACTTTAGGTTTAATAAGATGCTTACGATGCTAACCGAATGTTCTTGTTGATTTTCCATCACATGGGCAAACAATAGCGCAATCGCAAAAAGTCATATGTTGGTTGGTATGGGTTTTAACTATTCACCAATCATAAAAACGGACAAAACCACCAGTGGTATATGTCAATGTGGTGGTGTACCCTCTCCGCTTGGTCTTTGAGGCTGTTTTGCTTCCTCCCTTGCTTTAGCTTCCTTACCTTTCCTCCAAACAGTTGCTCAGAACTGCTCTCCAAGGAAGGCCCCGAATTTGCTCGTACAGTCGGTGGCAACAAGTACTGGTTGTGCCTCTTGCAAAAGTTCAGGGGCACCGCCTCGTGGCCAGAAGTATGGCGCTGCTGCCATTGCTCCGGCAAAGACAGCGTCTCCGGACCCACCCTGGTGGCCAGCTTGTGAAAAACTTGGAAGTCCGAGTTCTTCACTCCCTGGGCTTGCATTTTTTCAGTGAACTCCTGGCGGGCAATGAGTTTGACGACTGTTCTGTTAAAACATGAAGACACTCTGCGTGCCATGTCAGCTGATTTTTCTAGTGTGTCACACTAGTCCACTTGACTCTGGAAGAGGTCAATCTCGCCTGACAACGTCTCGAAATGAAAGATATCCTCTTCGAGCATCGCAATCTTTGATCTCAGAGTCTCCAGAAGCTCTAACCGAGCTTCACGGTTCTCATCTGTGGTTTGCTTGATGACCGCAAGGCTGGCTCCTGTTTCTTCGCGCAACTCATTAGACTGGCCCTCTCGCTACTGTGGCGTCCGCGCCAACCCAATGCCAACGCAAGGGTTTTCACTGGGATGATAATGACCCACAGTCGAGCACCATCAGCACTGGCGAAATGAACCCAATTGAAGTTAACAGTCTTGCTGTTGAGATGTGTAAGCACTGTCTTGGATGATCGGTCAATTCTTCACCCACACCCGTGCCAGCCATTTCGTTCTGCATCAAACATCTTTTGCCTGTACAAAAACAACCATTATGACACTTTGAACTACTTGGTGTCTATCAACCAGTACTATCCAATGCATTCGCATGATAAAAAAAACCGTTCCATGCCCAAAAAAGGATGGTCTGATAGACAGGGTCAGTCTCTGCGTAGTTCCTGTTCTTTCCCGCGTGAACTCCATGGTTTTGGGCTTCATGCAGCCGGAGATTTCCATGCTTGCAAGGCGCCCCATGCCCACAGACCATCCAACATCGATCAGTACATCAGTGGAACAGGCTGGACATGCGACATATCTTCATGATGCTATCTGGTTGTTTCTCAAAATAGGTACGGCATGGTACGCCCAAATACTCCAATTTATCACCCATTTACAATTAAAACACAACGAGTTTTGAGGCCCTCGATTTGAAGAAACCCAAGGCCCAAGGCCCATCACGGTCCTCCCAAAAGGATCCCCAGGCCTTGTGAATGAACGCCCAGGTGGCTCCAAAGGCCTGTGACGCCGCAAAGAGACCCCACACTACTTCGCTGCTACTTCCCCACCCTCGCCCTGGCGAATGAAAATCAGGAACTCCTCTGGGGAATGTTGTGATAAAACTGATCCTTAAAACATTATCAGACTACTTCTGATGATTATTGCAAACCGAAATGTCAAAAAATAAGAGTAAAACAGTGATCCTTTCCACCTTGATACAATAATCATGAGACTACTTCTGGCGAATTATCGCCACTGTAAAACATATCCACACCGTGGACAGGCTCGCTTAACGGATCACCACCGCCCCTACCTCTCTGCTCCCCTGCAGGCACTGGTCGAGGTGGGGACATCGATCGTCCTGCAGAAAGGAAGGTTGTAGGCTGTGCGGGTAACAGGATATGAAGAATGGTCACCATATGGTGTATATATATATATATCTATGTATGTATGCATATTACTATGTGTGTCATATTTATATTGTATCATTATATGTATATATATAACAATATTTAAAAAACACAATATAAACACATACATATTTACCTAGACACGTATACATAATGTGTAAGATTAATGTATCCAGAAAAAAATGTTGCTATCATAGCTACTATTGTTACCATTGTGATTGTCATTTTTGTTTCTATTCAAACTTGCAGATATCATAAACATATATGTGCATATGCAAATATAAATAAATATATATACATATATATATACATACATATTCAAACCTGATAAACGCGCCTTGTTCAGTCCTTGCTTGTCGTTGGAACCTTAACTACTGCGTCATCCTTTGGATGCTTGCTTCCAACTGTCGACAAACTGATGCTGGTGACACACCTTCCCCTTACAAAGTACAAGTAAACTATCCATTTCTGGGGAACGTCAGTCAGTCTCCAGTTTTCTCGGGGCACTACGTAGTTTCGCAAAGCTTCGGGACACAAACACAGGCAGCGTTTCGATGGGTCACATGTTGGGTGCGCATGATTGCTTGTGTGAACATGTGCACGAAGCAATCCAGCTACTGCAAAACAACCAACTTGCACAAGGTGTTCTACCAATTAGAGCATCGCGTGTTTACTTATCTGGCTGGTGGTTAAAACCCCTTCGAAAAATATTGGTCAACCAACCATTTGTTAATAATTACTAAGAAAAGAATGTTTAAAACCACCAACCAGTTATACTACTGTGATTATATCGAGAAAGATCGCTTACACATTGTCCTTTGGCATGGTGGGCAAAAACCTGTACACATACATCACTTGTTCATACACTAGCACTGCTTCATTTTCAGGGTTGTCACCGGTCTTCCTCTTCTTGGTTGTGGAACTAATTTGGCTACTCACCCTACTATCATGTCTGAAATGTCTATGAGTCTTGTAATTTGCAGTAACGGTGTCATTATTTTTTGCAGTCATGTCTCAAATCCCTCTTGTAGCCGATCGTGCATGATCTTCCTTCCTACCTCGCTTCTTTGGCCATTTTCTTGTTGTCTACCTAGGTTCCATTAACCGATGCTGGTTGGATACTGATAGATTTAACCGCTATCGTCGGTCATGGTAGCTAACCAACATGAGCCAGGATCCAACCAGCCAACCAAGCAACCAACATCATCAACGTGGAAACGCTGATAAAACTGGTGGACAAGATCATGCAGCAGTTTCATCACTAGTCAAGTGTTGGCTGTGCTATTACGTGCCAGAAGCAAACAGCAGTAATGATTGATAGCAAATGCAATTGTCAAATGTGTTGACACATCAATCATTATCATAGGCTATCATTTTCAATTTTCATTCGGAACTGACATGTATTCACTGCCCTTAACCGTCCTTTGCCATCCTTTGCCATCCTTAGCCATCCTTGACAATCCTTAAGCATGCTTACAGCCATCCTTTTCGATGCTCAAACACCCTTATAACTTATATCCACCCGTAACCACGCGCAAATCCCTCCAACCTGGCGAGGGCGACCCGTCTTTTCGACGTCTTCTGCGCGCCCGCGCGGGGAGGAAACAGTGTGGGGAAAATGTGTTGATGGTTAGATCCAAAATCAAAAAAGTGACAACCAAGTTCAACCAAGCAATGAAATCATGCACCGACGCTGTTCCACAAGACACATGTATTCGTAGGCAACTTCAATTGGCAAGCCAGATGTGGTACGGGCAATACACGAAGTAGGTACACAGCTACAACAAACCACAACATGCTGGTGATCCCAACCCGTGAATTGAGCACATTCAATGCGAAAACATTTGCTCACTGGCTTATATATATATATAAACAAAAAATATATATAAATATAAATAATTAAATAAATAAATACATAAGTACATATATATATATATAGATATTTAAATAAATAAATAAATAAAAATATATATATATATATATATAAATATATAAATAAAAACATAAATATATAAATAGATATGTACAGATGCAATATATCATACATATCCTATGGATATATATATATATTTACAAATATAGAGGAGGTAAATCCAGGAAATTCTAGGAAAGTAAAGAACAAGTCGCCCATTATGGAAAATCACCTGGATCACCAACTCGTCTTTTGAAGCTGCTGTTTTTTTTGATAGCTTTGTGCGGTGACACATGTGATCTGCTTATGACCGGTTTCAGCTAATTACGAACCATTGCGAACTATTGATTACTATCTACATGTAACTAGTACTGTAATCAATAACACTATAACTATAGCCATGCGCTCAACCTACATCAGCCAAGATCAACCATTACTAACAATTACTAGCCACTAACAATTACAAACCATCTCAAACCATGACTAGCCACTACTAACCACTACTAACCAGTCGTAATCGCAGCCTTCCCCAACCATCCATCCCCCCCGGCACGGGTCTCACCTTGGACTCTTGGGACTTCCGCTCCTCGTTCCGCTTCGCGCGGCGGTCATCGCCTACGCCCAACGCAAGCTGCCCATGAATGCCATGGTTCTTTGGTTGACAAATCACCAAATATGAGGGAAAATGACCAACACATACCGATATAATGAGTATATAGACTTCAAAATGTATGCATATCATTTATGTAGTCTACTGTACAACACATGCTTGGAATTGCGAGTGTATACATATACCAGTTTCAACATCCTTGGACAGCACTGTTTGATATCCACGTCGCTCTAGGATGCACCAAAATCACCAAGGATGACACGAATCAGTCGAGGAGTACAACCAAAACGAGGGCGAATTGGACACCACGCAGTTGTGGCAAATTATCAGTGATATTGCAAGCAAATAACACGTGCTTGAGTCATAAAGAATGCCAGGTTCAGCTGCTATAGTCAAGGTGCTTGAGTCATAAACATGTTCATTAGCAGATTTATAGTTAAGATATCGTAGCGGTCATCCATAGTCATCAACGATCAAACCTGCTTATATAATCATGGTTGTCCAGAATAATGACCTACATTAACCAGCGGCAGGGAGTGTCACATGTATCTGCTCCTAAAAGTTCATGGACAAAACTGACGATGATGGCTCTATGATGGTCTAAGCAGAGTCTTGCCATGAACAAACATGAGAATTAACCTTTATTTTCCCTATGATTTGGTTGGTCATTATAAGCCACTATTGATGGTTAATATTGACCCATATAATCACCCAATCTACCCATTCGTGACTCACTCGGGGCCGCCATGTTGGACCCTATGAGTCCCCATGCATTAATGGGTCGCGCCAGGTTCATGGGAACCTGTGATCAGTTCATTGTGCCAAGACGATCTACACCAGCTTCGTAGCACAGCCCTGTTGCCCAAATGCACTTCTCCTGAACCAAGAAACAGCTGGTTTCAAAAACCTGTGGAATGATTAAACCACATCAAGCCATATAAAACCCATCAAACTGCCCATTTGCTCAGTGGTAGTCTTGCGAACTGCAGATCTTCAATTTCCCGACAATCTCAAATATGTCACCCAAATCATGTTTTGTTTGTTCTGAATCAAAATATGTAGCCTGCAAGACACGAAAAATATCAACACGTGTTTTTTGGTTGGTGGTTGCTTTCAGAATCGTTCTGCTTGCCAGTAGCTTATTTGCAGAACAGTGGGGTGGCGTATGCAAGGTGCTGGATTGGGACTCTGAATGTCCAAAATCATCGCAAGGCAAGACAAAACCTTCTAACGCTGTTATGCCAAAAAATGCAGAGAAAAAAACAGCCATCAACAGCTATGAACAGCAGCTAATCTGGCTTGGAGATGTTCACTTACCTGTCACTGGCTTGCTTCATGGGAAAATCCCTGTTGGAAACACTTATTTCATCTTATTTCAACCACCAAGCGAAGTTGTTTCGAGTATTTTTTCTCAACCAATCCAGTGATCTACCTCTTTTGCTTGCTTCGTTGGTATCAACCCATAGCCGTGCTCACCAGCACAATGCCCAGCCATTTGCACTCAGTCCTGGATCTCGGCCAATCTCCTAGGGCGATTGTTGGGACATGACCATGAGCTACTACCCAACTTTGCTGAGATTTAATATCGATGCAAAACAGCATGAGATGGACCTTACATCCATGGCCCTCGGTCATTTATTGCAAGCTGCTTGCTCTGGCCAATGTGAGGGAACGCAGCCGGGTGCAAAAACAACACCCGGGATCAGTTGGCCAAATCAAACCACCTAAATGACACCCCAATGCATTCATTTTTCTGGACAAAAACCACTCTGGTGAGCAGAAAAACCCATCATGGGTTCCAAGGGATTAGGATTGAGGTAAATGTGCAAACAGGTCCACACTGATTCAACAGTCTCCGAATCAGAGGGCTTGGACAACCACACGCAGGTACACACCTTTATATAATGAGCAACAACTTGAGGCCACTTGTGCCCCTACACCCAACAAAATAGCGGAGTAGGGTAGCAAACGATACTCATGTATACTCGAAAACATGCCGTTTTCCGCCATCTAGGTGCATTAAGCAGCTTTTCGCCAAACCAAAAGCTTGCCAAAAACAAGCAAACTGCAAGTTGTCGCTGTCGCCGACAGCCCAGACTAAAAATAGACATAACCCATCATGCCAACACATAAAATGAACCCCCCATGCCAGCATGGTTCCAACATAACCAACGCATCCCCCATCCTTCACTGGAACCGATCGGCTCATCCCACTGGGCACCCCGGGCTGCTGTCTCTTGCGTTGCGACTCCTCCCTGCGTTGCCGATTCTCCGCCATGCGGTCTGTGACGGCCTGGACACTGGTGAGCACACGAAATGCACAATATTTGAAAAAAACAAAATCTGTTGAAACATGTTGTTCACATAATATGTGTGGAATATATTACTATCATGTTTGTGCGTGACATGATACATTGATACATTAAAACATGCAAGCAAATTCAAATTTGATATTTACTAGGTCGATTTTATGCGCAAGTGTGTCTGTGTGTGTACGTGTGAGATTGCATTAGTATGTGCGTGTGGATAACCGCCCATCCTCATGATCATCATGATCATCATCATCATCATCACCATCATCATCATCATCACCATCATCATCATCACCATCACCATCATCATGATCATCATCACCATCATCATCACCACCATCATCATCACCATCATCATCATCACCATCATCATCATCATCACCATCATCATCATCATCACCATCACCATCATCATCACCCTCATCATCATCATCATCATCATCATCATCATCATCATCATCACCATCATCATCATCACCATCACCATCATCATCGCCATCATCATCACCATCATCATCATCATCATCATCATCATCATCACCATCATCATCATCAGCATCACCATCATCATCACCATCATCATCACCACCATCATCATCCCCATCATCATCATCACCATCATCATCATCATCACCATCATCATCATCATCATCATCATCATCATCATCATCACCATCATCATCATCACCCTCATCATCATCATCATCATCGTCATCATCATCATCATCATCATCCCACAAAACCATCCTCATCATAATCAAAATCCCAACCATTATCAACACCATTGTCATAACATGTCAAAACCACCAGCACTGTCGCGCATAATCATCCTCATCATAATCATGGTCAAAACCATGATCAGAAGGATCGTCAAAACAAGTCAAGACATTCATCATCATCATCATCATCATCATCATCATCATCATCATCATCATCATCATCATCATCATCATCACCATCATCATCATTGTCATCGTCATCACCAACACCATCATCATCGTCAAAAAAACAATAATGTTCAACCATCACTGATAATTAATATAACTAACCATCATCAATCCCGATATTCCACCATCCGCATTTTCGCGCCTTGGGCGGCTCCGGCCTCAGATGGGCGATGGCACCAGCGCTGTAGCGGGGTAAAGCAAAACATGACAGGTTGATTGATGATTAATGCATAGATATATTTCATGGTGCATCGATGGTTCAACCATGGTTCATTACTGGTTCATTGATGCTTCATAGATGGTTCATTGACGGTTTGTTGATGGTTCGTTGATGGTTCACTTGTAGTCACTTTGTGATAAACAACTAGTGGATGGTTAGTTGATGGTTTGTGAATGGTGCGTTGATGTTTATAACTTAATACTTAATGATGGATCGTTGAAGGTTACTAATGGTCAATGATGGATCATTAATGCGGATTAGTTAAATGCGAAACATCCCAGGTTGAGGGGATAATCATGCTTGATGTCCAGGGATGATTCATGGTGGAACACCATGGCAGGTGTGAGTGATAGGAAATGTTGGTGATAGAAAAATGTTGATAGTGGATCATGATGGGAGAGCATTTAGCAATCGATAGCCATGTTTGGTATTGACGGTGCAGAAATTGGCAAAGAACGATTGACCAGCCAATGAATGTTTCCTTCTCAGTAGTGATGGCCAGTGATACAGAATGATGGCACCAAAAAAATGATAATTGGTAAATGATGGGTAAGTGTTGGTAAACGTTGATGTCAATGTTGGTTTATGTGGCTAATGATTTTGAACTGGGTCTGCGATTCACAAGGGTCACTGTAATAGGGCAAAGGCGACCAGCTCACACAGCTAACGATGGTTAGCAGTATTTCCTACCGATTCGTTTTTTATATCGCGTCCAACAAATCGCAAAGCAAGTCCTTGGGGAACATCCACTCAGCTAGCGCGCAGCTCACAAACCTTTGTCCAAGACCACACAATCTTGATGTCTCGTTTGTCCCAAAAGTTGCACAAATCTCTACAAGCCAACCACCCCTATTCATATTGGCGGCCTATGTCCCAAGTGTTATTCATTTGTGTATCCCTACCATGGTCAGAAATGTCCATGCTTTTATTGGGAATAACTGGTTGCCTATTGTGAGTGCCAACATTGGTCAGAGACATGTTTTTCTTGGTGTTGCTGTTGCCTTTCATAGTTGTTGTTGCCTATTGGTTGTGGTTTGCCCAGCCTGAGGCATTGGCAGAACCACAACGCCCTTCTCATGCAATCGATCGAGAAATCCTCGACCGAAATGGTTGATTCCGGCGTCGTCGTGGCCCAGCCCTTTGCTGGAAAGATGTGTCAGGCCAGCAATGTGCATCAATACGTCCACCTTGTTTTGGGCTCCATGGATCATCCTCTGAATCGTGGAGTCAACGTAGCTTTGGATCCAGATGAGCCTCCAGCGGCTTGTTGACACTTTCTTGTCTGAGTGAGGCTCGTCTTTTAAAAATAGCGATTTAAGATCTATCAGGCCATGCTCGAAAATTCCGTAGGGCGAATAGTAATCTGCAAGACTACCCTAGCACAAACGATGTTCCAAAGCTGCTTCTTGCGAACTGGATCACTAACTTCCAAGCGCCTGGATCTTCGCAGGATGCATGGCGGACCAACCAACTGATTTCTGGAGCTTATCTTCGACACTTCGGCAGGGCCAAGGTGCGTGGGTTCTGCGAAGGGGATATGCAACCAAACGGTCCTGGAGCTGCAAACCGGGAAATTTCGCTGCTACCAGCTACAGTTGGTGGTTTTGGTGGTTGTTACTGGGAAATTTCGCTGTGCTCCCTTAGTTGGTGGTTTTGTTGGTTGTGTTTGTTGTTGGCGTTGTGTTTTCTGATCGTTTGATGCTTTACGGACATAACCACGATAAGCCCAAATTGTAGCACGGGGGTGATGTGTTGATGCAAAAATGGTACATGCCAATGATATTTTTTACTATTTACAACATATAGATACATAACATATCTATTTGGAAATAACACTGTAATCAATTATCGAGATCATGGTTAAGATAGATCATGATTAAGATATGTGACTGTAAATCGTTGTGACTGAATAACATGCTATGGACTGTCATAAATAAATCATTCTTAGCTATACATGTACCAGCAATGGTATAGTCATGTACAATGGCCTATTGACCAAATGTAACAGTGACCAGTGTTGATACCTGATGCAAGCACATGTTTCATGTAGATTGGTCACTGTGCCGTTGAGAAGTGATGTAGATCTACAACCAACTGCTAGGGGATATTGACCAACACCATAGGGATGGACCTCCTCATCACCTATCCCAGGCTGATTCCTGAGAATCTTCGAGTGGGACAGTATTTCCACTAGGCTTTAAGCCGCTAGCATTTCACCAGCCGGAGGTTCCTAAGTTGGATTTGGGATAGGCCCCGTGTGAACCAAATTACGGTATGCCTATGTATACCTAGCAAGCATCATCATCGCATCCCCAATTACTTCTCCAAGAGTACTGACGGTTTGCTAACACAAAAATGACCCAAAGTGTGGGGCGTGGGAAGGGAGGCATGGCAAGGCAACCCGCAAAAGCTCCAACTGAAATGTTTTTGCGCTGCGCGGCAAAAAAGGGCGACCAGAACTATCGTTTCTCCTACAGCAATGAGATTTGGGTGGCGGGTTCATCCACATACGGTACACCACCAACCGTTCCTCTACCGAGTTGTTCATACGTGCCCGACACCCGATGGTGTATGGATCCAGTTTGTTTGGGCAAATCTCCAGGTCCACAACCACCATGAGCCACCCATGCCCGATCCTGTTCATGTCTCGGATCCTCTTCTTTTCCGCCTGGCCAAGGGGGGTATTCAAGGATTTATGCCACAAAAAGAGCCCAGAAAGAAGGCTTTCCCAACCGGTATAATCATGAGCCATTAGCCATGATTACTTGCTATTTGCCCTTCTCAAGCTAATACCAAGCCTGATTGGACAGAAATAAAATACATAGCAACAAAGGGATGTGTCTCAGATCAGGATCTCTAGTGCAGTCACTTTTAATCAGCTTGTCAACAGACTCATCTACTGGTGCGAGGCTTTCAAACATATAGCAACCATGCATGTTTTCAGGTACTACGCATGATCAACCAAATCTTCCATCATTAATCATCAGCGGTCGTCAACCATCAGTGAACCATTACTTATAACCATGCTTGACCGGAACTTTTATCCATTAACCATCAGACTATCATCAAACGTTATCAACAATATTAACTACTATAGACTATCAAAAATGATTGAGGATTACTTGCCATGATTAATCGTTACTAACCATATCTATCCACCATAAACTAAAACGTAGCAGCAGTCATTGAGCTAAATTATTGCCCAGGCAGCTGCAATGGAATCCCTCGACGCGGGGTCGAGGACGCTGTTGCCAACAACTGGTGACAAAGTGACCACCTGACTCCTCAGGTGATGAAGGTAGTCACGGAATAATCAAATACATAATTAAATTGCATACTACATCTTAGTTTTAAACTAAGTGATCAATTACTTAAATGATTTAAAAATAAATGGCCAATCAAATGCACACGCAGATTGTTCAAGGCATCCAAGTGATTTAAAACAAATAAATTAACAACATTGTTTAAATCATTTACCCTGAAACAGCTAACGCGTGACCCAATAGCTTGCTGACTTATTCATCAGGCAAGCAGCACGCAAACTGAGACACAAAGTGCGCCGCTGCCTAACTAGGTCACAAACTCACTTACCAGGCAGCGAACTAAACACAAAAAAGGGTGTGCTCATATGATCAAGGAAAGATAAATGAAACAGTAAGTGGCCAAACTGTCGGGGTTGCCAGACCTTACCCAACCTGAGCCCCAACCCTTGCGTTGACGCCTTTAAGCTTGTCTACACATTGCAAACCAAACCCAGCTGCTAGGATGTGAAGTTTGCTGGTTCCACCACAACATGCGTCAATCTTGCTCACAGATTGATTAACCACCACTACAAACTATTCACCAAACACATCGTGGGTATTGCCCATGAATGTAATATCAACTCATTTTTAACCATTCATTTCTTACCTTCTTACTTGAAATCACTTGTAAACCTACGGATCATTCGAATCATCACCCAGCCGTGGACGTTGTGGGTTGGCATTGGCCCATGCCACCACTGGCACCCCACTGCCACCTCCATCTGACGGATCATCTCTTCCCGTTCGCGCTGCAGTCGCAGCTTCAGTTCCTCATCCATCTGCGCGAGCTCCTGGGCCGCAGGTGTGACGGGTGATGAAAACACAGCCAGGTTTTGTATTGGCTTGTGATGGTTGATGATGGTTGATGATGGTTGATGATGGTTGATGATGGTTGATGATGGTTGATGATGGTTGATGATGGTTGATGGTTTGTAATGGTTGGTGATGGTTGATGATGGTTGATGATGGTTGATGATGGTTGATGATGGTTGATGATGGTTGATGATGGTTGATGACAATGGTTGCTTAACCATGGGATTATTAACAAATAATAGCTAAATGATATTGGTTGTTCATCATGGCTAATCAAGAGCTTCACCATCACCATCATAAATCCTCATAAGCCAATCGTCAACCATCATCCAATCATGGCTGATGGGTTCATCATGGCTATTCATGGCTAGTATGATTAGTAGCCATTGATAAACCATTTTTAGCCATACATATCGGCTAATGATGGTAAAAAATCATACTGTCCATAACCAGGTTTAACATTGGATGAAAATTCAATCCTTGGGCACCTCTGAGCTGTACTCAGCTGCTACGGTGGTGATGCGCCCAAAATTCACCAGATGGGTTTCCCACCGCTGCTGTGAACTTCTCGTCATGCGCAGCTGTATATTCACAAATATCATACGTACAAACCTTGGCGAATGCTGAGTTCTGACCTCCGTCAAGGGCTTAGATCTTTGGTTTGCTATCTCTGAGTGGAAGCCATGGTGGCCTCTGGTGTCTAGTCATGGTTGGAAATGCTCTGAAAAAACGGTTGGAAATTCTGGGACTCCCAAAGCGTGCCCGTCATCCTGATGGGAAGTCCAAGGCCCGCTGACATTGCTGCATGCATCAACAACCATAGAATTCGTGTTTGCGCCAACATACCATAATCTCGGGCATACCATCCAGCAATGAATCCTTGCTTCCCAATGCAGCAACATCTGTTGGAATCTCAATGCAGGCTGATTCTGGCGCAACAAATTTATTTCAAATGCAATTTGTTTTTACTAAACGTCTTCGCAAAGCTTACTTGCTTTCCAGGCGCAAAGACTCTCGCCACGATGCAACATGCACACAATGCCACACACACACAATTGCCCAGCATTTTCTCAAGTTCGAAGCCAGCAGGAATTTACACGTTCGAAGCTTGAAGTGTTGAGCAAGGGCTTTGATCGTCCGAGGAAACCACTCGTTAATCATGACAAATGATGGTCAAGCATAGTTTCTGACCATGGATTCCAAAAAGGTTGAATATGGTTGGTCATGGTAAAACACACACAGTTGTGGTTGGTTCTTGAAGGTGGTAGCCATCATGAATGATGGATATTTGAACAGGTACATCTGTGGCCATTAAGGGCGAAACCTAATAGATAGCTAAGAATGAGAACCATCATGATGACCCATCTCTCAACAAAAATAGATGTATAAGTATAAGAACCAACGTAAAAAAAAGTCGCCAGGATGATGTACAACCTCCTGGATTGTGTCATGACCTAAATCCTCCATCACTGGAGGAACCCGGCCCTACCAAAATGGATGATCTGGAAGACCATTGACGCGCCCACACTTGCATGGGAGTTGTCAGGTGAAGGAATAGCTGATGGCTTCACCCTAAGGAGCTACTGGTGTTTCAAGCATCGAACGTCTGATATACTATCATATACTAACCATTGATATGGCCGAAAACACATCATTAAGTGGCCACTGCTCTTCTATAACCAGGTACCGTTGATTTGCGGGAAGGGGCGATCCGCAATTTCTCTCTGCATTCTGTGTTGTAATTGTCGCAACTGTTTCTCCTCAACCAATTAATAGTAGATCCATACTAGCAAACCGTCATGTGAATTACCATCAAACATTCATAGGATGGTTATTAAGACCTGGATCTACCAACTGAGTCGGCTCCCCATGTCCTGCTTGTCTTTGATGAGCTTCAATCTCTTCAGCTCCTGCCCCAAGGGTCAACCAATGCGAGAAGCTTTTGCGCTTTCGCTGCTGTCAAGCATGGTTTTACCATGGGCACTTTACCTGGTGAAATGTGAATAACAACAAGTAATGGCTATAAGCAACAAGCAATCACCATTAACCATGAAAGAAATCGAAAGAACCAGTATGAACCAATAATTTCTAGACTGTTACTTATGTTGGTTTTATTATGTTCTTTCAATACTGATTGTAACCAATTCACCAGCTATTAATTGAAATCGTCCCTGGATGGTAAATCGTTGTCGATTGTGATTTTAATCGTGGATCTTCTATGTTTTGGACTCAAGGGCGTCGGAACTTCGCTGCGGCTGAAGGCTGGTTCCAACGTGATGGATCTTCACCACCTAGAGGTTGCAGGCCACCCCAAGCAGTCATTCGAGCTGGTTGTTTTATGATGGCTGAGAATGGTGGTTTTTTAGATGGTTGATCATGTTGATCAATAGTCGTGGCTAAATATAAATATAAGTATATATATATATGTAACAAGTTTGAGATCATGGTTGATAATGCTGGTTGATCCACAACAAATATGACGGTGGTTCTGTTGGCGAACACTCCTCCGCGTGAATTTGCATCATGGGTGATGCGGCATCTGATGCGGAGCCACCAACATCTGCTGGTGACGCTGGTGCTGTTGGACACTCCTCCGCCTGAACTTGCATCATTGGTGATGCGGCTTCTGATGCGGATCCACCAACATTTGCTGGTGATGTTGGAGAATCTTGCTGTGGTGGTTGTGGTGGCTCCGGTTGTAGTGGTGCTCCGTCGGGACTAAAGTGGTGCTTGACGACCGCGAGGGCACCGGGGATGGAACTTCAAGAAATTGCATGGGCGATCCGGGCGATCCACCTCCACACTCCGGCGATCCAACCTCCGCTGGCGACGTTGGCGAACACTGCTCCGCATGATCCGCAGTGGGTTCTTGACAGTCACTCATATGAGGGCTATCAAGAACTGTGACGCCTTTGTAGATGATTGTGTTGGAATTTAGCAGGGAACGAAAAAAGGCTTGCAGTATACCAAGTTTCAGGATGGGTACCTCCTTTGTGATGCCTATAGGCTTTAAAATCAGTACCATTACAAGACATCATTGTTCATGACATTGAGGAGTGATGATTAGCAAGGTCACTTGTCATTTCTGATCAACGTTGTTCCGAATTGACCATTGCCTTAGTCATTTTTCTTATACTCATCATGGTCAACTACTACCTGTTCATGCTTCTCCCTCAACTTGCCATGAGTCGCACCACTGACAAGGAACTGTTGTCAGCTTCTTGCATGATTTGCCATCACGAAGCTTTCATAAACAAATCACTACATAACCACCAACAAACCACCACCGTGAATGAAACACCATTTAATCATCGCTATATAAATAGAAAGACCATAGTCACCATGGTAAGCAACTAGTCACTGTGAGGAACTATGATAAGTATACTGTAATAGGTAAGAAACCCTAGTATTGCTACTGCAAATGTCTAAACCCAACTGGTCGCCAATAGTTGCCAACCAACCAGTCACCAATTTCTACCCTTCGTCCCATTTTGTCACCAACAAATGACCTTATTCACCCATCAGTATTCCAACAGCTATAGTAACTCACTTACATTGGTAAACATCCCTCAGCTCAATCACCACTCCCCAAAAATAGGTACCAACAAAATCACCAGCCCGACTAGCTGGTTAGCTAAGTCATAGAGCTCAGTCCCCAACAAGTGGCTGTGGGTCAGTTCACCCCGTACCCCTGGTTCCCCATCATTAACCAGCTAGTTTTCCCTATAAAATGGTTGGTTATCATTTGCCATCATTGTTGGTGAACTGCTTGACCCACAGGCAAGTCTCACCTCCTCAGCTCCCAGCTATCACCTGTTGACCTTGGAGCCCCGGGCGCCCGCGCCGCCCTGGGCGCCTTCTTCGCCTTGCGTCCGCGGAAGGCGCCCTGGATCATCTCGGCCGCGCGGCGGCGCTGGGCCAGCTCCACGGCCACCAGGCGCTGAGACCAGGCGTCGATCTGGGACGTGGCAAGTGCGCCAAGGCATGGGGAAATGCTGGGTGAGCTGGTGATCTGATGGTGATCTGATGGTTTGAAGGCTTGGATTTTCTGGGATCTTATGGGTTTCTATGGGATTTGATTCGATTTCATTGAGATTACATGGTATTTTTATTGAGATGTTCTTGGGGAATGGATGGAAATGGTTGATGAATCACGGCGGTTTACTGGGAAACGGCTGGTGAATGGTGAGTATCGCTTTCATGGTTGGAAATGGTCACTTAATGGTCGTGAAATGCTGGATTTGATGTTTGGCCGTGACCGTGGTGTAACTGATGATTCATGGGGAAATGGTCAGTTGATATTGGAAAATGAGAGGAAATCATATCAGTGCTTGAGAGCACAGCAAACACTTTGTCGGGCCACAAGAAGGTTTAGTTCATAATCTTATATTGTCAGCAATGATTCAAAGATATTGAAAGCTGGTGGTTCCCGGGCCTATCCAAGCAAATACAGAGTTGTGTTGATCCACTCTCTTTCCAAATATTCATCCATGCTGGTGTTCGTTTGGACCCCTGCGATATTGCTGATGTTTCTGTTCGCATCAATAAAAAAGTTGGCAACACACTATCGACAGAACGGTGATCAAAAAAGTCTTGCTGATAGTTTGTGATCCAAAAAAGTGATCAAAAAGTAATCACCAACAAATCAGGTGATGCGCAGTTGGTACTGTAGCTGCTATTGTTATTTATCGCAGGTGATGAATCATACCAGGGCCGAGACTACCCTTTCCAAACACACCCATGTCGGCGGGATCACCATTATTAATCAACCAAAACCTGATTAACCGTGGCCAAACATTGCCCATCAAAACACACTTCTCACTGACCAACCTAACTAGTTTTAACATCGTTATCAAAAATCATTTAGTCGTTAAGTATCCAATACCAATGGGTGGTTAAGTAACCAAAACTAGCTACAACCAACCAACGAACCAACCAAGTTACCAACCAACCAACCAATAATGAATTGATTCACTTTCTAACGAACTAACAAATTAATTTACAAACTAACCACCTAACTAATTGTAGCTGACTAACCAATAAACATCAACTATCGATTCAGCGACCTGGACATCGGGATTAGCGACCCGGCCTCTTGCTGCCTCCTCTGCTGTCGTTCCACACGTCTGCGCTCCCTCAGTGCAAGGCGCTGTTTTTGCAAGGACGGGGCACTGCACCATAAATATCCAGCCCTTCGTGATCGTGACAATGGTGAATAGTTGATTATCAATCATGTGCATTGTGCATGTTTCTTTTATAAAAGGTAAAAAACAAGAGGAATACGGATACATTATGATTTGCTAGTGCCCAGTCAACGATCAACCAACCGCCGCGAGACACTGGTCTACCTAATACAGTAAGAATTTCGGACTCACACACCGTTTCTAGTCACACATTTTCTTTGATTTCTGGAAAACCCAGGACGGAAATCTTAAGAAACAAAAAATGGGTTCGCCCACAAATATGAATCTCCGAATTGACTTGGATGATTGATTGACTGCAATAGTTGGCATGGTTGAAATTGTTTAAAGTGCAACGATGGCTGGGGCATGCCGACAAAAACCGCTGTCAGTATCCTTTTCTGCACCCAATAGCCAATTCTAGAGTCAGGCAAGCCAACCTGCAAACACACACCGGCCTACTTCTAGCATCGCTGGAAAATTGGAAGTTGACGTCAAAACAACAATAGTGAAAAAAAAGATAAACAAATATGGTTTTAAGTAAATCTGATTTTTTGAATTTGTATCTACCCAACATTATCTATATATTGATGAAAACATGTATGTATGAATGAATGAATGAATGAATGAACGAATGAATGAATGAACGAATGAATGAATGAACGAATGAATGAATGAGTGACTGAGTGAATGAATGAATGAATGAAGGACTGAGTGACTGAGTGAATGAATGAGTGAATGAATGAGTGAATGAATGAAGGAATGAATGGATGAATAAACCAATGAATATGCTCTATTCTATCATCTTCATTTCATATCACTGAGGATTTTTGCGCTAACATGTTCGTGGTCCGAAATACTTGGTTTTGGAAATTTAAATCACATCAACTGGGTGAATCGAAGTGGGCTGTGATCTTTTCAGGCAGTAATGAAAGGTGTTTTAGCTATTGCCATACTGGATGCGCAAGGATCTTTGCTACTGCGATGCAAACACAAACGCACGAATTCAATTCATTGTTTCACAAAGTTTGTACATATGCTATCTGGTTTGCAACGAGCAAGCCGGCATTTGATTGGTGTAATCTGGAAAATATTTGGACTTGTAGAATAAGCATTGCTCCAAACATGATTGTCGCCCAAAGCTACCCTCGAAAAGCCAGGCCCAGGAGTAGCCATGGGCGCACACCCGAAATCATGACAGCTACTTACGGTTCTTCAGGATCAGCGGCGCCGGGGTGGGTTAATTAACTCCTGTTCTTGCTCTGAACATGGGGTGCTGCGACTCAGTGGCTTGCGGAATTTCGTAAGTGCCTTCACCGGTCAAGAGTTCAGATAGTGCCCAGCGAAGCGAAACCTGTTTTCAGGTACCCGCGATACCTGAGTGACCACCTGTTTTCTGAGGAAGTGGAAACAGCCAGAACAATTTTGGCATGTAATCGAACCCCCTGCGCGAAGCCAGCACTTTGCCGACGGCAGCACAAGGAAACAATTGCAGTCTCAAAAAGCTTCCGCGGCCCACTACCTTCCATGAAAAAATTGTCGGCTGGTAACCACCCAGCTGCTGTCAAAGAGTCACCGCCAAGCACCTTCTGAAACTCAGACATTTGTCGCGTTTGCCTTGACATCCCAAGCCCTGGAGAACAATCTGCTACTTTTGTGGACGTCTACCGGCGGTTTTTGAAGACCAGTCTGATTGGTGTCCAATTCACATTGATAATTTCCGCAATGGGAAGTGAAAGTTTTCTTCCCCTGTTCTGTGGTGAACTCCCAAAGCAACACTCCTCCTGCTGCATCCAGGTGCTAGTGTAGTGGTACCCAACGTCTCCATGCGCCAGTGACGCGTGAAACAGAGGTGTACACAGGCCGTGGGCTTGGATGATCAGGGCCTGCCGTTTTCGCGCAATTAGCCGTGCCCAGTGACGTGTAATATCGTGTAATCTATGAAGCAGAAGTGATGGTTTTAACATGTTTGATATGCAGTTAAAGGCACCGAAACCTTCGGGCAGAGATTCAACGTCGATCATCTCTCCGTTTCCTGTGCCTTTCACTTGGTCCTTTTGTAGCCAAAATGACGCCAGCCCGTCTTTGAATCACCGTAGCGGAATGGAGCAGTGTTGGTCGGTGGTTGCTCATGGAAGCAATGACATCGAGTAAGAGGCCCGCTTGATCCGTCCAGTACTAGATGTTGTACTCCAAACTCCGACGATCCTTTTTTGTAGCCCCGTGGGTGGAATCCCTTGAGGATAATGGCTCTGCTGCTGATCTCGAGTTCCAACAGCAGTATCCTCCAGTGATTGCCTACTTAAAATGCACAGCTCAGCCCGCAGCTTATCCACCTCATCAGTGCGTGGCACCATCATCACAAGTCTTGTCTGCATCTCCTCATATCTCCACCAGCCCTGATCCAGACCCAAATCATACCGGAGCCCTACGTGCTTGTGCGGTTCAATGTGTATTTGTGCTATAGATGGACGGCTGAATGGACTCATACCTGAAAACATAGACATACACAAAATCTTATGGTACTGGCGGCTGCTTACATTACACCTCGCACGATGTCTTCATAAATTGAACCAGGCACTCTTGCTCCGCCATGTACTTCTTTCGAGCTTGTTTGCCACGCCAGCGGGCTTGCAACCTCGGCAGGCTTGAGCGGTGGCCAAAAAATAAATTTCTGTTCCAACAATGTTAGCCTGTCTCCCCCTCTCTCTGTGTACAATGTATCCATGGAAAGACATACAAACACATGTGCATAAATGTGCATGAAAACATAGATTGATACATTTGAAAAAATACAATGTGGATGTATACAACATATATCATACTTAAATCCAAACATACACACGCACACACATGTTCTGGCCCTGCTGGTCACCCTCTTCCCCTGTCCCCTGTTGCTTGAAGTAGTTCGTTTTAGGTAGTAGGTAGTAGGCAATCTCTATCCTCGACCACCTGGACCTGACCTCACATCTTGGGTGATGACTTTGGGAGGATGTCGCGGCATGGAGCAAGAACATACATGAAGGCAATATGCGCGCACACACACACACACATTTATACATATATATATATATATATTTACATAAACTAAAAAAATAAATAAACAAACAAATAAAAAATACATAAATAAACAAATATGCATTTATTATTTCTGTTGAATTACATGAATGGTAACATTTACAAATGTATAAACATATCATTGTACCGTAGATCTGCTTTGGAAAGAAAATCTCGCGAATCCCTGTCCCACGGATCTTGACAATCCATGACAAACTTGCCCCGCCATTGGGAGCCACAGTTGAGGAGAGAATGGATACTTTGGGCCACTGCGGGCAGTTTTTGTGAGTGACTTAGTGATGAACAACAAGAGGCAACGGCCCGAGGCACTTGATCTGCAATCCCAAGTGACGAATTTGGACACATCTAAACTGTGAATCATCCAGAGGGACCACATGTTTGACCAACCACCCATGATGGTTGCTGATGTGGACAAGGGCCAAGGGTGGAAACTTGTCGGCTCATGGTGCATCATCCCCCAACCACACTTGGATCATTGCAGAGGGAGATGCTGGTTTCCAAACATGTGGCAACCTATAATTGGGGACGATGCTCATTATCATGGTCAGCCATCACCATCATCATCACCACCACCAGTATCACTAGTATCACTTTCACTCTTTACGAGAATCACTAGTCACTCTCGGATCACAAACCACACCGATCCACTGGACAACATCCACCTGCGCAGTCGTCACCCGCTTCGCTGTTGGACCCTCCTGGGTCCCCGGCTTCACGGCAAAGAGGCCCAGGCGTCGTTGCTCCCGTTCCTCCAACATCTTCCGCATCGCCTGGGCTTCGCAATGCTTCGCGTCTTACAGCCTGGGTTAGAGATGGAAATTCATAGAGTCAAATATGGCTATGGAGGGCAATGTTAATATATGTAAATGTATACATGTATTTATATCAATTTAAATATAAATAAATCTATAGATATATTTAATATGTATACATATATACATAAATTTATCTATACATATATATATATATGTGTATTTAAATGAATCAAATCTATCTATACATATATTAAATTACTTTATATGTATACATATATTTATACATAAATGTATATATGTATTTTAAATAAATAAATATATATACATATATATATCTATTAACCATCAATAATAATAGCTGGTCAATGTTTCATAACAAAGGATGACAACAAACAAATATAGGGGATATTTATAGACCAACTATATGGCTGTGGGTCAATATCAACCATCAATAATGGACAACTATAAACCACAATCATAGGGAATACCATGGTTAGAATTCCACTATTAACCAACTATTGTTATGGTAACAATTAAGCAACTAGTAATAATAGATGGTACAAATTTGAAACACGAAACAGACGCGAGGATCAGGGCAGCTCCATTTCTAGCTCGATGCAATGCAGAGATAACTAAAGGGGGCGACAGCCTAAGGCTTGAAAGTGAAACCCGCGAAGACCAAGCTAAGTCAATGAGTCAACCATGGCGAACATGTGATGGTAACCTTGGATCAGTTCCCCAAACTTTCTGTTGACTAAGCTTGGTAAGGAAAGTAGTGCTTCCCCTTCAGACCTCAGACGTTGAGAAGCGGCTTTGGAACGAAGCTTGCTGCTGGGCTGTCTCTTGCGCAAGCTCAACTCCTCCTGTTCGTCCCAGATGCACAATTTCGATGTTCTGATCACTTCTTCGAAGGCCCCATTGGAGCGACTGACGTCGTCTTTGGTGAGGACGTCAGCTATCATGCGTCCATGCGGCGCCCACCTCACGATGCTGCCTGATTTCTTCAGCGACTCAAGTATGATAGCCAGTTCAACGGCTGTCCTTCTATCTTGACGAGAGCTGGCAGATTCTTTGGCTATAGCGTCGAAGAGTGACTTGGCATCAGTCACTTGACACTGTTGTAGTCTCGACTTCAGCTCACACTCTTCCTTCAACACGGCAATGAAGGGCACAATGGACTTCCGCCAGTCTTCCCTGTGAACGTCTCCATGAAGGATGTCTCGGATGACCAGTTGAATCCATTCGACTTCTGACAATGCCTGATTAAAGGCCAGCGCTTCGCTGGCTAAAGTTGATGAAACCCGCCTCTTCAGTTTTGAAGAACGCCATGACAGGATTGATACCTTTATCTTCTGAGACGCTGAGGGCATTCTGTCTGAAGCCATCACAACCCAAGCTCCTTGAACGGTGTCTTCCAGCTCTTGTCCACTGTCCTCCTGTCTCGCAGGTTCGCTGGCAACACCGCCAGCATCGGAAGCCGCGATGAGCACCAGCTTTTCCAAGTCAAACTTGTGAAGAACAAGGGGCTGATTGGCCGTGGATTTGATGTGATGGATCAGCTTGTTCAGGCAACAAAGGTCATGCACGGATGCTTTGTTGAGCCGCGATGACAACAGGCTCACGATTCCTGCAGCTTCAGGTCGAGTTTGATGAGCTAGCCAACTAACTCGATACAGCATGGAACGGAACTCTTCAAAGAGGTCCTTGTTCAACAGCTCACTTTTCTTTGCCAGCATTCCTCTGGGAATCTTGATCTGATGCAACTTTTCTGAAATGTATTTTTTCCTGAGACATTGTCACTTTGTCTGAAGAGAAGGTCACCGTCCTTCCTGCGAAGTCTGCGCTGTCAACTTCCCATTTCCCAAAGGTGAACCGTTCTTGCAGTTGACGCTGAAGTATTTCTTGATAGTAAGGCAGAACTCCTATGTTGAAATCGTCAACTTCCAACAAGATCATAGCAACCATACTTCCGTTTTTCTTCAAGGTCAGCCAGCAAGGTTCAAACAATGACCTTTCAAATCCCAAGGAAAACAGATATTCCAAAACAGTCTGATGCCAACGGATTGGCGCATCATCAAGTCCGTACACTGGCGCTACCAATTGTATCAAAGAGCCATCTTCCAATCCCAACCCCGAGCAGGCTTCGGCGTACAAGGGACCCTGAGATCTCACCAAGGGGTCACTCTGACAAAATGCAGATTTTACGTCTGCAAAAAGCATTCGCAATCCCAGGCTCAAGGACAGTTGGAAGAAGAGTGTCATACTCTCTGTAGTTGGCATAGGCGAAAAGGTTTTGAACGATCCCGAATCGGGATCTCCATGGCCTAAGACGCACCAGCGAGATTTATATTTAAAGCTTCCTATGCCGGGCATAGGCTTTTTGCGCCGCACAATCCGAGAAGCAAGAATGCGATGACTCAGCTTTTTCCGAAGGTCAGCTGCTTGATTTGGAGGAATGATCTTGACGGCCCCAAAATCAACAATGGATTGCCACTCCTGCTGATCAGCTTGAGCAAAGCCTTTGAGATCTGCTTCTGTGGCGTCTCGCATGTTGAATTCACTGCTCTTGGGCTTGACCGGCTTTGTCATAAAGACTACATTCTCCTCTAAAGGTGAGGCCTCCAAGGCTAACAAGGCTGGCTGTTCGGATGAACCAGGGGGAATCCCGGCACTTGCACTCATGTCTTCTATCTCATCTGGTTCTTCTCGAGACTGTCTGGGCTGACTGCTGATTGCTGCATCTTCCTCCATGGACCTCTTTGCTGTCTTCTCCTCACGGTCCAAGCGCTTGAGTTCCTTGAGCGCTAACTTCTGCAACCTTCTGCTTTCTGCATCTTCGATCTCACTGACCTGCCTCTTGACACGACCTGCTATTGAGCTGGCAGAGGGTCGACCGCTCTCACTTCCTGAAGGAGAAGATGACACCTCGGTCACTTGACGTCTGAGTGGTTTGGGCTCAGACTGAGGTTCTTCTTGAGATCTTTCTCCAGAGGCTACACTAGAAGGCGCTCTCAACGCTGACTCCACAATGGAGCCTGGCATGGGCACTTCTGGAAGGGGCTCTATGCTGCGAAGAGGCTGGCCTATTCCTGGGCCAACGGTTGTTGGTGGTATCATGGACTGTTCTTCCGGAATCGAAGGCAGTTGAGATGACAAGGTCCTGTTCACTTCTCTTTGAGCGGGGTCTGGAGTTGACGATGCAGCAGCTGCTTCGTCTGGAGGCCCTTCGGCCGCAACATCTACTGCACCACAGCGACCTGCCCTGGACTGAGCTAAGATCTCTTGTAGCTCGGCTGTTTCCGACAAGGCTGCTCCCATGGATTCCAAATGTGATGCTGGACGCAATTGATCACTGTTACATTTCCACAGACGGGAACGCATCGATACATACACTGTATGTCCTGTCTGAAGCACCACAATGCCTGGCCCTACCCACCTGGAACGAGTCACATGGCCCTGTCCAGTACCAGCATGTCTTCTCCAAACAAAGACCCATTGACCCAATGCCCATTGACGTTGGGGATGAACCTTGCCCCTGGAAGCCAATCGGACTTTGTTTTCAGAGGTGTGTTGCACACAGAGTTCACGAGCTCGCTGCCTAATGCGATGAGCTCGCGCAAACTGAGATGCTGCTGTGTCTTGATCAAAGGGGTCAGCTTGAATGTCTTGCCAAGCCATGTCATGTGGCTCATCAGTCAGCAATTCCGCCGGCACTTGAGGATTGACACCAAACACCAATTGACATGGAGAAAAACCTCCTCGAGAAAACCATCTGTTCTTGTGGACCACCATGTTCGTGATCAGTTCTTCTAGTTCCTCGCTGGATGTCACGATGCTCTGTCCTGATGCCAATTCCTGTTCTGCTCTTTCCTTCAACCAGCCTCCGTGCCGTTCAACCTTGGCATTCTGCCAGGGTGAGGCGGCATCACTGATCACCTGAAGCACATTATGCTGTTCAAGGGACCTCTGAAAAACATCCTTGAATTCACCGCCGCCATCTGACAGAACAACTTCTGGAACTCCGAATGGTTTTATCCAACATTGATGGAAGGCCAACCAGGTCACTCTAGACGACGGAGAACCACCATCAAACGACTTCAGCCATTGCACCTGCTGATAATTTGTGCCCAGACAAATCATGTTGAGAAAAGCATGCGTGCGGTTACCCCAGGATATGTAAAAGGTATCTACAGCAACATGTCGATTGAAGGCAAAGGTTCGAGGCATGGAGGCTTTCTTCCTCTCGATGGGCCTACGCTGTTTCATGCACTGTTCACAGCTAAACTCATCTCTGACATAGCGCATCACATTGTCCTTGGCTCCTGCTGCCTTGAAAAGAGACAGCATCTGCTCCTTGGATATGTGACCCAAGTTCACATGTACTTGGTTCACCTTCCGTTTCTGTTCCGAGGTCAAGGTGTCCTTGATGTTGACAGAGGGAGTGCGAGGCATGGGAACCCTGTTGATCCGATCACCTGCTTCTATTTCTGCTTCCAGCGATGCTTCCAGGTCATCTTCGTCTTCGTCTCCAAAAAATGAAAGAGTTGGCTCGAAGGATAATCCCCTGAGAAACGTCTTGACCAAAACTGGACCAAACTGAGCTGCTTTGGAAGGAAGACCGTTTTCTAGTCTGACATGATCGTGTTCTCCAGAACACTGCAGCGCTGAGAAGGTGACTGCTAAGCCCAAGTGATTTGTAACCAATGCAGTAGTCTTACGAGAAGGCTCATCACCCATCACGGATAACCCTGTCATGCACTGATCAAACAGGAAACGGACTACGCCTCGCTGTTGTACCAACCAATGCATAGCATGTGTTTCGCGGCTACTGGCGAACCCGGGTTGCTCCAAACAGAACTCCTTGTTGTTGTTCAGTTGAAACTCTGCTACTTGAATGCAAAAATGCAACATGGCTAACCCTTGTGTCTGCAGTCGCTCCTGATCTTCCCTATTCATGCGTTTCCAATTGGTCTCCATCAAGGTTGAAAACGGTTTGCACTCTGGAGTCATTAGCACGCAATCCGGTTTCTGTTCATGCATCACTTCCCAAAACTCTGCTCGGTGCCTGGCGTCAAAGAAGTTCCAGCCTGTCTTGAGATCGAAACTGGGTGGAGAAGTCACTGCGAAACCTTGTCGCTCTGCAGCTGCCGTCACTCTGGAAGGCGAGAACAATTCCAAAAGTTTGTACTTGGATCTATCTGCTTTGGCAACATGAAACCGTTTGAGCCGAGCATCATCCATGGCACCCGTGGCGGGAACTACGGAGCTAAGCCTCCATGGGCTACCGTGAAAGGAGGCTGCGGTGATTCCTACTGATGGGGCCCCAACTTCTTCACTGGTGGTTCTCGCGTCCACTTCGCTGGCTGTTTCTTGTACTGGGCCCCTTGTATTTTCACTGGTGGTTCTGGCGACCACTGCGCTGGCTGTTTGTTCTCCTACCGTGGTACTTGCGGCCACGACGCTGGCTGTTTTGTCATTTCTTGCGGTTCTTGCCTTGGCCGCTTGGCTGGCTGTTGTGCCTTCAATGGCTTTTGCGGTCTTAGCCTTGTCCGCGTGGCCGAACAATTGATCCGCTTCCAGACCAAACTCTGCAAGTTGTTGCTCAGCATCTGTCGCATGAATTCCGTCAGCAATGATTGAGGTGGCAGAAGTAGCTAACTGCTTCTTGACTTTCCTAGTAACATGAAACTCTCTGCCTTCCACCCAATCATCAAAAGCAAGCTTGTCACTAAGGCCACTGCATGAAAGAAAAAACGTCAAAGTGTCATCAACCGAACCAACACCCCAAAAACCAACCTGATCAGTCTGCAACATGTAATTCAAAACGGGCATGGTGGCTCGTCCAATGAACTTAGAAGTGTCTTCTGTACATTTTGCAACTAAGTTCAATGGTGTCTCTGCGGTGAAACTGAACATCGCTCCTCTCATAGCTCGTGAGGAGCCACCCAACCAGCTTCCATCTGCTCGTCGTCGGAGGCAATGTTCACTGTCTCCGGATGAGGTGTCACGGGCATCTGACGTCCCGTCTGCATCATGAGATGGTTCAACATCATCTGCTGGTTGTGAATGGTCACTTGAAGATTCTCCTGGGTCACGGCCATCTGCTGCATAGCCTGCATCATTGGCATCATCGCTTGCGACATGGATGATGCTGCGTTCTGAGCCATCGACTGGGTCTGCTGATCCAACAGCGCCTGCACTTCCAAGGTGGTAATGCTCTCTCCCGAGCTGGCCGCCTGAGGAGGCTGCAGAGTTGCTGGTGGACCTGTGCTCACAAAGGTCTGCAGGGTAGCGTTCTTCTTCTTGGCGTTCTTGTGCGAGCTTGAGGGAGGATTCTCCGGTCCCCACTTCTTGTAGCTCATCTTCTTGCCGCACATTGAACACTTCTTCCACTTGCCGTGCTGGTTTCCCCCGCGGACCAAGTAGCTGACCGGATGGTGGCAGCTTTCCGGAGTGGGAGGCAGGATAGGTGCTCCTTGAGGATGTTCCGAAGTTGGACTCAAGGTGATCGCTCCCTCCCACGTCAGTGGCAACATGGCATTCACTGGACCCCTCCTTTGGTGAAGAAGGCGCCTGACCGTCCAGAACCAATTTGCATCGGCCCTTTCGCGACGATCCTCGGCAAGAATGCGAGAGGGCATGGCTGCAACAGATCTCACAGTCGGGTGCACAAGAGCTCCGGGCTGCGTCGGCATGGGCGAGGTGAGAACTGCTTAGCTCGCTGATTTCAATAGGATCACTAGAAAAAAGATAAAAAACTTCCTTCCCAAATCCCTCGTGCAGCATGTGTGACATGTCATGTGGTGACCATCTGAGAGACACTGACATCAAGGAGAAAAAACCCTTTGAAAAAGAGTCAGCAAAAGAAGGTGCGGGAGAGGAGGTCCAAGAAGTTTGAAAGAGATGTGGCTTCAACTTTCTTTCATGGCAGAACTGCAAGACCCGTTTCCCAATGCACTGATCCTTCAGTCGATGACTATTGACTAAGATTCCTAGAGGGGTTTCCTCAATCGCTTCATCACCAACCAATTTAAACAGTTCATGAACCGGAACAACACGACGATCGGCGACCGCAGCTGCAACATAATCCTGCGAGGCCAGGTAGGTTGGAAGATTGAAAGCATCTTCCTTCAGCTTGAATTCACGCAACAGCGG
>VSDK01026489.1:301805-412516 GCA_009767595.1 Symbiodinium kawagutii
CGGTTCAGGAACAGGAAAATGAGATCCATCCCAGCTGGCAACATCCAAGGTCCTGTGACCGGAGCTAAGTCGCGTCAAATCAGCTGAACTGTTCAACTTGGAAAACTGAATGCGATTGTTTGCTACATCTATGATAGCACCTGAGTGCTCCAAAAGCCCTACGGACAGCAATTGTGGCACATCCTGTGACACAACGGTCAACTTAATGATGCCTGGTCTTTTCCCAAGAACACAGGGCACCAAGGAACAAAACAAGGGTTTGGCTTCGCCTCCTATCCCGCTCGCTGGAGCAGGTTCCTCAGAGAGCCTCACTGCTTGTAGTCCGTTTTTGGCAAGGCACTTCTCCAACCGACGATAGCTTTGCAGCCCTATCAAGTCCTGGGAAGCGCCAGGATCGATGATGGCATGACCTGCAGGAAGAGTCAGAAAGGTCTCAAGACCGGCCTCAACGAGAATGCTGGACCACCAAGAGCTAGTGGATGGACCGCCTGAGCCGAGAAACACGAAGGCATTGGAGTTCTTCTCACTCTTCTCTCTGGTAGTCTTCGATCTGTATGGCTTCACGCAGTCTTCCTTCCAGTGACCCTTCTCCCCGCAGTTGCTACAACGGGTGATTTTCTTCAGTTCTGCTATGGGCAACCTTCGTTGATTGGGTGGTCTGTCTGCTCGTCCCTGCTTGTCCTCAAAGTGTCTCCTGTCTTTCTTACGAGCTGCCTTCAGGAGCTTGTTCTCTGACCAGGTGCGCCGCCTTGACTGCGACGACTGTTGAAGCATGGACAGGGCCTCATCCTCGTCCACATCCTTCGCGGCCAGCTCCAAGAAGATCTCGAGGTCGATCTCGCTACACTCCGATTCCGAAGCATCGGAACCATCATCCTTATCGGGCTCGATGGTGACATAGGAGTTCTTTTGACGATTGAAGAGAGATTCTTCCTCAGTATCAAGAACATGTAGAGCTTTCTTCACCCTTGAGAACTGATGTTGTCCTTCCGTCAGAACTCTCAAGTTCTGAAGCCCCTGCTTTGTCAGTCCTGCTTGCTCCTCCAGCATAAAGGCCTGCAACTCATCCGACAGCTGAAGGTACTGGGAAGCCGATGCAAATTGACTTTCTCGACGGAGTACATATTGGGCTATGGTCTCATCGCTCTTGCGACTGCCTTCGTATAAGGCAGCTCGAATTGACCTGCGCTTGTCTGAGTCATCACGCTCCCCAGCCAGCACGTCCAGCACCGACAAGATGGCATTCAAGTAGCCTTTGTTGGACAGGGTGGCTTCAGGTATGTGTTCTAACTTGGCTTGAAGCTCCCAGTCCATGTTCTTCAGGATCTTCTCAGCTCGTCTGTAGAGGCTCACATCTGTGTTGCTATCCCATCTCAAAAGGGAACGACGCCACAAGCGATAGTGGTTCCATCCTGCCCAGGCAGGAGGCTCTGAGTAGTCGCCCTTCTGCTGAGTAGCTGGTGTCCTCCATGATCCGTTCCAAGAAAAATTCCTGTTCGAACTCGCAGCCGCCCAAGGATCGGCGACGGTCATCGAATCAGCCCCCGGATGTTCGACAGCTATGCTAGCCGAAGCTGCACCTCCAGCTCCGTTTCGCCCAGCTGTCCTTCCCCAAGATGAAGTCCAGTTCCAGTGTGAGCCACTAGAACTGTCCCAATCCCACTGCCACTGATTCCACAGCCGCCAATCTTCTTCACTCCACTCTGGCTGTTGTCCCTCAGCCGTCGGCTGCCGAGCCGAGGCTTCGCCCCCATCAATCTCCTCCTCGAGCACGAACGGTGAGCCCTGACCATCAGCATGGTTCATCACTTCAATGCCCCTGGAAACTCCCAAGAGCTCCGCCTACCACTGAAACACGAAACAGACGCGAGGATCAGGGCAGCTCCATTTCTAGCTCGATGCAATGCAGAGATAACTAAAGGGGGCGACAGCCTAAGGCTTGAAAGTGAAACCCGCGAAGACCAAGCTAAGTCAATGAGTCAACCATGGCGAACATGTGATGGTAACCTTGGATCAAATTCACAAATGGCTATGCGCCAAAATTCTGGCACCACCAAAGGTTTCAATGTGTGAAATGATCATTAGCTTGGTGGGGCCCATAGATTCTTCTATGGCTTGGGAGTCACATGCGTGAAAAAAAACATGTCAGCAATGAATGTGAACCCCATATTGGAGTACATGTGCATGCAAACATGATTAAAAATGACAAATATGTGCACAACACGTGCATAGACAGCTTTGGATCTTAATATGTGCCTCAGTAAGCACGCAGCTTTGTGCAAAAGTGTTTTTGGCTTCACCATCCCCACTTCCCAACTACCATGGCGGGTCTGTTGTCATCCTGATATTCATCCAGACCATTCAGTTTCAGATTTTGCCTACACACGACAAAGGAATAGATGCAAATCGCAGTGCAAGTTATGAACAGCTATGGATCAAGGCCTTACCAAAAAGACAATACCAATAGATATATATATATATATATATCAGAAACCTCTAGAAAAAGATCGTATGGCTCTATATATAGTGTATGAATATACTAGAAATACTTTAACATAGATCAGAAGCAGCTCTTGACAGAAATGTTCTTCAAAGTATGTATGTGGCAATATGTACCATGTATAAACCCTTGATGAACATCCCCGCAAAGATCAATGCGGCTGTTGGGATGTTCATCCTGTCCATTCTTGGTTGCTTCCTGGCTTGACCAAGCATGACGGCAGGTGAAAGTAAGAACTGCCAGAGCAGCTTGATCAAGGTCGACGAAAAAGATCAGCTGAGTGGGTTCAACCTCTGTTAGAAACCTTATGAGGTCATCAACCAAACATCCCGAAGTCAGTGGCGAAAATAGAATTTGTCAATCAAACCGCCACAGAGTACCTGTTTAATCACTATTGTTGCTCATCGTCCCCTACTATTAAGCATTATTAGATATTACTAGTCATGATGTGAGCCATAATTAGACGACCATTCTGAACCACTGTGAGTGTTAATTAATGAAAACAAATCTATAAAAGCCCTATAAAATCACCCTTCTGAGATATTATTAACTCTATAATTGTAATGTGTAAATCTTATAATGATATATAGTAGTACTAGGAGCTAGCCACGTTTCATCCATGGTTATAAAAACATTGCTCTCACCATTAGCCACAATTAGCCCTTATACAACAATATCCTATTGTTTTCCATCACAAGTGGTTAGTTATAACCCCTATTATTCACAACCATTTGATTGTTTCTATACAACTACGAGTATCCCATTATTACCATTGCATATTTAACCTTTACTGTTAAGTATTATTAACCATTTCTAACCCCTATGCTATTAAACCCCAGTTCATGATCATATTCAACTGGCTGGTGGTTTCAACCCCAGTGAAAAATATGAGCCAACCAATCATTTGTCAAAAAATGCTATAGGGAAAACAATGTTCAAAACCACCAACCAGATCCAACCAGGAACTATTCTACAATCACCAACCAAAAAGAACCTTTTCCATCACCCTGCACACCTGAACGCTGTTCTGCTGAGCTCGCAGTTGGGCAGCAGCCTGCTGGAGGTGTCAGTGATCCCTAGCGTTTTGAAGGTAGATCTATGTTCTTGTGGTGGTTTCTGCGGGTTAATGATCTATAATGGCCATTAATATGGTAGTTTCTCAAAATGAGGGACCCAAAAAGTGGTGGGTTTTATTGTTATAAATGGTTTGCTATAGGATGATTTGGGGGTCTCCTATTTTGAGAAGCACCTATATGAATATTCATGGCTTAGAATGATGGCTTATAACCTGCAATCGATGGTTAATCAACAACTATAGACAGATTAATAGCCATCAATTAACCCTTTAACCACTGATTGATTCGTGGCTATTGATGCATCAATGATGCTTAATAACCTGCAATTCTGGGTAGTCAAATGGTTCATTGGTGGTCGATGGTTGTAAGTTAATGGTTAACGGTGGTCGGTTTGTTGAGCATCTCCGGGTATGATAATTCCCAATGCATACACACGTGCCAACAACAAGTATGTGTAAAAATCGTATCAACATATAGCCATCAATAAGCAAGGTCCGCACACGTTCTACATTGGTGCAAAATGGAATCAACAATCAACTGAATTTGAATACAATTCATTATAACTGCCTATCCCAAAGATTGATTCCGAGTTCTACCTGAGCTAACTATAATCAAATTCGTACAATTTGCGCCAACCAAACACTGTTCTACATAAGCAACTGATTGTTTGATAAGAAACCGCCTCTGCTTGACCGAAATCGACCCACCAACAAACATGAATTTGGTACACCAGAGGCAGCTCTTTCAAGGACCATTCAGCATCAGTAACCATCACCATTCAACAAAATCAAGTGCCAAACATTTAAACAAACGGAAAAAATGGCAGAAACTATTATGACAACCATCGTTCCGTCGCCCAGAAGCCTCCACCTTCTTCCTCTCAGCTGAGGCTTCACGACGCCCATGTTGTCCGCGAATCATGGACTGTCGAATGGAAAGCAAAGCCAGCGATTGAAAAAGTGCCCCGAAAAATTGGTGTGTCCAAACGTGAAAATTGGAGGATCCATGGGGTCGTTGTCAAATACCAATCCCACATAAAAAATCAAAATCTGTGATGTTGTGGCCCCACTGGTTGACATTCCATTGTCTTGAATGTTTCTCCCGAAGGGCGTATGTCAAAATATTTCGCGAAGAATCAGGTAATTACTCTACAAAACCCGCACGTGGATCACAGATGTATTCACAAGTGGTCAAATCTGGGGAAAACCCCGTTTTTGTTGCGCGTAACAAAACGCACAGCGCCGACCAATTTCCAAAACCGTCTCGGGGATTGCCGCGCGGTTCCTCCGTAATTTGCCAGGCTGTGTGACGAGCAGCAAAATTATATTTACCGGCAACAAACAAAAATAAACAAAGTAATTTGTTATTGGTTCCGTGTTTCATGTTTATCCTTTTTTCTGGGTTGTTTAAAGCATTGGACCGGTCGTGGGCCACTAATATTTCTGGAGGAAGTCTAAACCACCAACCGAAAACCAAACATAAGTGTCGAACTCCCCAACCTTGGCCATTCGAATAAACAGGTATTTTTTCTTGTGGAACCATCATCTCAGCCATTCGCTTGATAACTGCTTGGGCACCCAGCCTTTTCGGGTGTTTTTCCCTGAGACACTCACCTTGTGGTATCTGTGGGTGCCCAGCGGGGGCGAACGCCTAAGGTGACCCGCTTCGAAACAAAAAACAACTGCCCATCTAAGCTGCAATGCTTATCATTTCAATTCCAATCATCAAAATCACTCACGTGTGGGGCTGGAAAGCAAAGTGTCTTCATGTTCATGAAGACGAACTGGAATGGTTTTCACTGTAGGTCTTTCATCGCAAACAACAAGAAATCAATTTTTGACCATTGTTCATGGTGTCCATATCTGCTTACTACCATTGAATTTGCCACATTAGGTGAGGCCACTGCAATCCCTTACTGCGGCTATGTGTGACAACGCCGTGCCCATAAATGAAACCCACAACACGAACAATGGCATACACAAAAACAAACATTCACAAGGATACCGTACACAGGCCCGAACAAATAAACACCATTTACATGATAAGGCATGACTCTCACCATTGCCAATCTAGGTCATGAATGATGAACATCTTGGTCACGATCAAGATCAAAATTTTGTTGTTTCAGGGAGGATTGCGATTCGTTAAAGAGACTCTACTACCTTGAACATGGCAAATTCGTGGCATTTCCCTGTGGGTCTTATATGGGTTTTAATTGATTATATTGACCTGTTGCTGCCATAGTAGTCCATTTCCACAAAAAATCATCAATATCTGGAACGCCTCATCGTAACGGTTGCAAATCAATGCTTGTGAGGTTGGGTCTGCGATTGTTGGCTGGAGATGTTTGATGTGCAAAGAAATCAACCACTAGCAGACAGTAATCTTAAAATAAACAAATCATAAATGATTTTTTGTCGTCAATGAATACGATAATTACTGATTTGGGTGGGTTTCCGGCAGTTGTTTTTCAATTATTTTTTTTTTACGGGTTGGACATGCGTATCCCAAAAAACCGATCTCAACAAAAAACAACCGTTAAACCTGTGCACGGACCACGTGGCACTTCAGCAAATTGTGAACGGAACACGACCAAAACAGTTAATTATTTAAAAACTGTGCGCCTTTGACGTTGGCGGTTTCTTTGGTGAACTTGATGGTCTTTAAGGAATTTTTGAGGGCGCGTTATTTTTTTCAATGTGTGGCACGCCCCGCCCAACATGCTAACATAAGACAGTGGCAGCCAATGGTTCAAAGGGTTGACCGGCATGACCGAGCAAAAACGCACACACACACACACGCACACACACACACACACACGCGTGCGCAAACGCCAGCAGAATCTAGCCAGTCATCAATCGTCAAAACACATTTGTGTGATCAAAAAACAATCAGTAAGGAAGCAAGTGCGCCCACTATCAACACCCATCACCAAGCGATCCGCCAGCGAATGCCGCCGCCACCTACGCTCGGCCATCACGATTGCTTGAATGGGGAAGATGACGTTGACGTTGGCACGCTGGATCACCGCTGCTTTGGCCATGGATCGTTTCTGACATGTGGACATCGTCTTGTACATCCTTGCAGCTTGTCGACAGCAGTTACAAGTTGTTGCCAGATACGTGGGTTAAATGTTCTTGAATGCCAGATAGATGTCAGAATATATGCCAGAACAGTAAAGAACATCGTTAGGATTTTGCTACTGCAATAGCCAACGCGCAGGGTGATATGCAGGCAATAGGCAGGAACAACAAAAACAGTTGGCAAGTGGTTGACAACATGTTTCATGTCTATCCCTACCTGGGATGCACAAACGGGACCCTAATATTTCTCGAGGTAGTGGACGTAGGAGAAACCTCCAACCAAAGAAGCAAACATCCGTGTCGAGTTCACCGACCATACGGTCATCATCTTAGCCAATTGGCCAAAAGCTGTTTGAGCACCCATGCTTTTCCCTTTGGTCCCAAAATCAGGCCGTCTTGTGGTAACTCGGGTATCTCAGCTTGCAAGTAAGATCTCTAAAACATTAGAAAACACCCTGGAATGTCTTGGGGTTTGCTATCAACATTAGTGGGGTGGGACACACCGTAATCATCATTGTCAATCCCATGCAACCATGACATTGTTCATGAGGAATTTCTCCTTAAAAAACAACCAGGGATCAACTTTCGACTATGGTGGAGACATGTGAAATAAAGTGATAAGCACTCATTACACTCGTCACACACCGACAAATAAGCCGACATATCCGTTGTGTATTTCCATACTTTCCATCTGGAAACCTTCCACTAATGTGCATTACATGTTATCAAAGCTCTTCAGAATCTCAAGTTTGTATTATACATCTATAAGTAAAATCCCCTATGTATCCTCCAATATTGACCATTATCAACCATCATGATGATGATGATGATGATGATGATGATCATGATCATGATGATGATGAGGATGATGATGAGGATGAGGATGATGATGATGATGATGATGATGATCATGATGATGATGATGATGATGATGATGATGATGATGATGATGATGATGATCATGATGATGATGAGGATGATGATCATGATGATGATGAGGATGATGATGAGGATGAGGATGAGGATGAGGATGATGATGATCATGATGATGATGATGATGATGATGATGATGAGGATGAGGATGATGATGATGATGATGATCGGACCGCATGGGTTGCCAACAAAACAACAAGATGTCAACACGGGGTGTACGTAAGTGACTTGGGCAGGTGTTCTAACCCCGGTCATGGCCGTCAACAGCGCTGGCAGGGGTCCAAAGGATTAATATGGGATGATTTTTGGGGTACCCCTATTTTGAGAGACCACCAAAAGGCTACTAAGATTGTTCCTGACATCCCTTGTACTATTGTAGTTTATTATTTCCGAGAATTGATCAAACATCATCAGCCAGTGATCAAACATGAAAAACAATACGGTGGAAAACACAATGCCGTGATGAAACGCCCCTCATCGACCATGGCCAAAATTTATCACCAGCCTTTCCTGAGGAATACAAACAAATAACTAGTTTGTATATGTATATATATATATATATGCACATATATACGTAAACAATACAAATGAATAGATAAATGAAGTTTAAACAAATATTGTATATATATATATATATATGTAAATATAAATATAAAAAAATGAAAAATATGATAAAATGTATATATATAGGATACACGAACAAATCTGTAACATACAAAGTCATTAGAGAGGTTACCAACCATTGCCTTCACCATTCCCCTCTCGGACCTTTTCCAACCGAAAAGGGTTGACCCATGGGGTCTGCACATAGTCACTTGCTGAAACTATCATCTTTAATGCAACCATTTCTGATCATAGGGTTGCAACCCTTGAATTAAACTTAATGATAGGTTGACTATGTGTCACCACGACGTGAATAGGTTGTTGTACTTCTGATCATTCGATGATGGAGAAGCACTTGCTGAACTTTGGGCACCGTCTCTGGACACTTCCCAGGTACTGTAAATCATGGCGCGTAGTGTACATCGCGGCGCCCTGGGGACCATATCACCAGTAGGTGATGCGTTAGTCACAATGGTGCTTATCATACTGATGTTAATCACTGATACCGGCGTTTGTCAAAATAGCGGACCCCCTACCCAATCATCCAATCTGGGTGATTTATTGTCATAAACCAGCCATTTTTTTGGGGATCCCAATTTTGAGAAACACCCAGAGTAGTGATTCACTAGAATTCATCTCCAGTTGCTGATGCTATCATTTCCACACTGAGCTACAATCTCCTACGTCGCAACCCTGTGCCTGTCAAATCCCATAAATGATAGCCATTGTAGGGTGCGTCCATAAAAAGGGTAGTACCTACCAACCAACCAAATTCAAAGCCATTCTTCATGGGAAAGTCCAAGAATGGCCAACCATGATATGGGATTGAAAACCACAATTTTGTGTCTGACTACCGTGATTTCTGTCCTTGCGAAACTTCACCAACTGGAGTCCCCACTGGTGCCTGGATCTTGGTTGCCTGGTAGTTCTTGGAGCGCCACTCATTTTCTTCCTCCTCCTTTCAGCTTGGAACCATGAAGTTGAGCACATGTGGAAGCGAGGATTCATATAGAAAAGCTCTACAGGGAGAGGCGTTGCATGAGGGAAAAAACAATGAGCAAACAATAGATGACCTCATGATTTCAGCTAGAATTGTTATCATGAACATGAGCCCAAATTTTCTTGCAAGACCCTATGAAGTCATTTCAAGAGTGGCTGCTTCAGAAGGGGTGGGAGTTGCCTAGGCCTAGAGAAAGCCAAACTTTTACAGTGTGGGAAACTTCGCATGAAAGCCAATCCCACGGCCATTTCCTTTCTCAGACCGGCAAACTTTACTTTTAAGTATGGGTAGAGTAGGGAGGAACAACAGTGCCCCCAAAACCAGTCTATTTTCATGGGTCTCCCTAGGTTTGCCTAGGTCAATCTAGGTTGTCCTAGGTCAATTTAGGCTGGCCCAGGGTTGCCTGCCCAGCCCAGGCCCAAAAAGTGGAATGATACCACCCACCCAATTGCCAACTTCAGGGGTGAAAACAGAGCTGGGTCTGAGCTGCGCAGGATGGCATGTTGGGGTAGGGCAGATGATCATGCTGATTTTGTTACCAAGGATTTCCCCAGCTTTTGCCAGGGAAAATTGGAAATATCTTAGGGTTTTTCCTTAGGTTCTTCTATCCGAGCCCGGAAACAATGCCAGCGTTGAAACGGGCATCGGCATGAAGCGGCATGATTAGTGTTCCAATGAAATTTGGAAACATATATAACCTGCATAAAAAATGACATTTGACAACCAGTTTCAGGAACCTCATGCATGCTCGCAGTAAACTCTCTGTGTTAGCATCGGCGCTGCGCTAGAACTGTATACAGTACCTTTCGGAACCTCTGCTCTGAGTTCTACTCATGCTCTGAATGTTGCAGGGCATCAATTTCAAGTACGTTTGGAAACGGACTCAGTTCAATCAAGTCCTGCAAAAATGTGCGTGACATTGCGTAACAAAAAGTGTTTGTCTTTGCCGAAATTGGTTGCGTGGGGACAGGCTGGGCGCTCGAACATGTATGCAGTAATGATCTACCCGTGGGGCAGAACCATGTCATTGTCCTTCACAATCAGAGTTTGTGGGAGGGAAAATTGGGAGAACAACTGGGATGGAAACAAAAACATTAACCTTTATTCACCACATTTCACCACCATCAATCATCAACGATACAGTATCACCAGCCAAAAACCGCGAATAACCATCGTTCACGATTCGATAACCACTATCAACCAATGACGAACGATTCAATCACAACCATCATTGGTCATCACTCAACCATCATTTTGCAATTCAATCACAACCATCATTGGTCATCACTCAACCATCATTGTGCAATTCAATCACAACCATCATTGGTCATCACTCAACCATCATTTTACAATTCAATCACAACCATCCTTGGTCATCACTCAAGCATCATTTTACAATTCAATCACAACCATCATTGGTCATCACTCAACCATCATTTTTCAATTCAATCACAACCATCATTGGTCATCACTCAACCATCATTTTACAATGCAATCACAACCATCATTGGTCATCACGCAACCATCATTTTACAATTCAATCACAACAATCATTCTGGTCATCACTCAACCATCATTTTACAATTCAATCACAACCATCATTGGTCATCACTCGGGCATCATTTTTTACAATTCAATCAGAGCCATCATTGGTCATTACTCAAGCAACATTTTTTACAATTCAATCGGGGCCATCATCGGTCATCACTCAAGCATCATTTTACAATTCAATCACAACCATCATCGGTCATCACTCAACCGTCATTTTACAATTCAATCACAACCATCATCGGTCATCACTCAACCGTCATTTTACAATTCAATCACAACCATCATCCATCACGTCTCAACCATCATTTTACAATTCAATCACAACCATCATTGGTCATCACGCAAGCATCATTTTACAATTCAATCACAACCATCATTGGTCATCACTCAACCATCATTTTACAATTCAATCACAACCATCCTTGGTCATCACTCAAGCATCATTTTACAATTCAATCACAGCCATCATTGGTCATCACTCAAGCATCATTTTTCAATTCAATCACAACCATCATTGGTCATCACTCAACCATCATTTTACAATTCAATCACAACCATCATTGGTCATCACTCAACCATCATTTTACAATTCAATCACAACCATCCTTGGTCATCACTCAAGCATCATTTTACAATTCAATCAGAGCCATCATTGGTCATCACTCAAGCATCATTTTACAATTCAATCAGAGCCATCATTGGTCATCACTCAAGCATCATTTTTCAATTCAATCACAACCATCATTGGTCATCACTCAACCATCATTTTACAATTCAATCACAACCATCATTGGCCATCACTCAACCATCATTTTACAATTCAATCACAACCATCATCGGTCATCACTCAACCATCATTTTTTACAATTCAATCACAACCATCATCCATCACGTCTCAACCGTCATTTTACAATTCAATCACAACCATCATTGGTCATCACTCAACCATCATTTTACAATTCAATCACAACCATCATTGGCCATCACTCAACCATCATTTTACAATTCAATCACAAGAATCATTGGTCATCACTCAACCATCATTTTACAATTCAATCACAACAATCATTGGTCATCACGCAACCATCATTTTACAATTCAATCACAACCATCATTGGTCATCACGCAAGCACCATTTTACAATTCAATCACAACCATCATTGGTCATCACGCAACCATCATTTTACAATTCAATCACAACCATCATTGGTCATCACGCAACCATCATTTTACAATTCAATCACAACCATCAGTTTGCCCAAACCTGGTTTCGGGTGCACCGGGCGGCCACCTGGTTCACTCCGACCCGACACTCCTGCGCCCTCCGAAGCTCTTCTTGTTCTTTCTCGTCCTGCCCCAGGGTTTGGACTTCGGTGAATTTGAGGTCACACAATGTGAAATATAAAAAAATACTAATATTCATTCAGGTTATACATGTGAAAAAAACCAAGGTGGTAATAAGGCTACAGTGATGATTGATAATAAAGAATCTTGGCCCGTTGTTATGGTGAGTCACAATAATCATCATCAACCAGTTCTGATTATAATCACTAGGGGTGTGAATAACGGCTGATTTGGGTTGATGATGGTCAACGGTCGTTGGTGAATGGATAATGGTGGTTTTAAACGGTTGATTAAGAACGGTTTGATGGCTTGAAAGTGTTCATGCTGCTTAATGATTGTTGACAATTGTTTTTGGCGGTGCCATTATCTATGGTTTTTGATGCCGGCAAATGATCGATGGTCTTTGGACCGCCAAAATTGACTAGATGTGATTTTAAAACATAATTTGATGCAGCTGTAAAGGTTGCATCTGATTTAGAATGAGACTGGGATAAAATCATTTGACTTATAATGAGGGGTCCGGTCATCAGTTTGAGGCGGGTTATGCCATCTATTTGGGATGATTCTGTATAGCCGATGAATTCTAGACCGCAGCTGTTCATGCATTTGGAATCTTTGATTGCATTTATTAACACGCACTAATCGTTCTTAACCATCATAACCCGTCAATAAGCACTAATGAACCACTAACACCCACTCGTAAACCATCATTAGATATCAGTAGCCACAAATTAACCACGAATAAAGCACCATTAGCCACGACTGAACCTCAAATTCACCGCAAAGTCACCATCATGAACCAAAAAGTAGTGGATTCACCGCGAATTAACCATCAACAAACCAACCATCATTAACCATCATTACCTTCATGTACCCACCATCTGTGTCAAGGGCATGGAAGTTTAGGTCGAGACTTGGAGCAAGTTTGCCTAACAACTGCGGAATCAACCATAATTAACCATCAATAACCATTAGTAGTTATTCTTGACAACTATCATTCTAACCCATTAGCAGCTATTATCAACATTGAAAAATCCGAAAGAAGCCAGCATCGATAACCATGATTAACCATTAGTAGCTATTATTGACAACTATCATTAAAACCCATTAGCAGCTATTATTAACCTTGGAAAATCCACTCAACAATCAACCATCATCAACCATCAATTAACCATCACTAACCATCACTAACGATCACTAGTCATAAACCATCACTAACGATCATCAACCATCATCAACCATCATTAACCATCATTAACCATTAGTAGCTATTATTGACAACTATCATTATAACCCATTAGCAGCTATTATTAACCTTGAGAAATCCATTCCACAATCAACCATCATTAACCATCACTAACCATCACTAGCCATCATTAACCATCACTAACCATCACTAACCATCATTAGTCATTAACCACCACTAAACATCATATAATTCCAAAAATTGGGAGAGCATCTTTCATCTGCTGCAGTTGATAAATGTCTGCAGTGTGTCTTTCCCTGCCATGGCTCGAAGACTGTCCACCGCGATCGTGAGTTCGTGAGTGGGATTCACGTTCTGGCGACTGCGAGTAGTGGAAGTTGCGGACGACTCCCTGTCAGAACTTGCAGCGGTCTTTTTGGCTGATTGTGGTACACTGTAGTTGTTGAGGCCCTGCTGTGAAAGACTGGCAACTTTCGGCCCTAACTCTGATGCCCAAGGTTCCTTGCAATCATGCTTCCAAGCAACGTTCCGTTGCAGATGGGCCATCACCACGCCCGTGCGAAAGTAGTGCACCGTTCGCTTGACCTTGGCCAACTGGCAAAACCAATCAAACCTGGACAATTTGACGCCGTTTGCTGCTGCGCAAGCCTGGGCCTGGCATTCTTTTTTCGGCTCCACGAGTGGCTCTTCTCTTACCACCACTAACCATCATTCACCATCATTCCCACCACCAAGTGAAGTCATTCCCACGCCATTGACTTCCATGGAATTCCCACGTGGCCACTCCTTGATGGCCTGCAACTGGGCCTGGCGCTCCCCGCTGGGTCGCAGGATCCCCGGGCTGCGCTAAAGATAACCAGGTCTGGTAGGGAAACTATCTACAACTGGTTGTTTCTTAAAAAAGGAAGCCCCAAGAATGTTGGTTTATAAGTATAAATGGTTCTTAAACTGAATGATTTTCGGGTACCCCTATTTTGAAAAACCACCAACTAGCTGTGGGTCAAAATTAATCAAGCAACCAATGGTTAATGGTTGATAGTAGGAGATAGCAACCAACAATAGTAGTGGATACACCAGCTATATCCAGCTACATATGGCTATGGGTCAATATGAACCAACCAATCACAGGGGGTTCTAACCAACAATTCAAGCAAATACAATGGTTAATGATGGGGGAACCATGGGTACAGGGTTTTGACCCATAGCCAACTGGTTCCACGCAACCAGGTGAATTTGCCGGGCAAGAGTGGTTGACTGGTGGATGATGGCAAGTTGACTGGTTGATTTATGAAGGGTGGTTGGTTGGTTGTCAAGGACCAGCTGATAAACTGATTCAGTGGTCAGGTAGTGGATTAACTGTTTGACTGGACTGGTTGACTAATGATAGATTTGCAGACGACGTGGCTAACTGGTTGGACTGGTTGATGAAATACAAATCAGTTGTGGGAAATTGATTGACGTGATCTGATATCAAAAGGTAGGATAGATGATTATCAATTGGTTCTCCTGGAAAGGTAGATATCAACTGCATGCATAGATATCAAATTTGATTCATTGCACTGGAAAATTGTGGCTGGACGGATGTTGATGGCGAACATCAACATTCTCACATGATCCAACTGTTTCTTATTGCTTGCTGTTATCAAAAATAACGTCAACAAGGTGTGCAAAAAGATTGCACTGTATCTAGCGAACCCAACTGTTGACACTAATCAGGGGGAACCAACACTGTACATGATTGTGTGTGTGTGTGTGCGTGTGTGAGATTGTGACATCAACAAACTCCACGGAGGTGTTTAAGGCCCATTGACTGATTCGAACGCTTAGATTTTTGAATACTGTTGAAATAAGCCCTGTGGACAACTCTGTTTCCAATATGACCTTGCAAATTCACGATCCTCCAGACCTCAAGTCCAAATACTTGTCGCTTACCCCCAAACATAGCTGAATAGACCTTTGCCATTCGCTGTGACCCTCGCTGTTGGTTTCAAGAAGGTGGTTAATGCATCATCAAGTACTAAATTCAGCGCTGACAAATTGTCAGCGCTCAGTTGCCACAGTAGTTTATTTTCCTGAATGTTGTGATCTGTTCCCTGTGGTCGACCGTCAAACATGATCATTTTCTGTTTATGCTGCCTGAGAAGTAGGAATGTAACTTGAGAAACTCAGCTATAAACGGTGCACCCCACAAAGGAGTCTTGTACTTGGTGGTTCATGAATATTTCCAGCGTGTTGGAATAAATGACACCAATCATGGGGGTACTCCAAGTTAAATACAACAATTATCAATCAACTACACGTCAACCGAAAAATAATCAAACAAAGATCAATTAACAAGATGAATAATGATCACCTTCATTGGTCGAAACCATCTAATTAATGAGCATTTACAACTAATCACTGGTTCACTAGTTGATGATCAACCCATGCCATGATTATCATTGATTGATGATGGTGGGCAAAACTGCTTGGTTCACCAGTCCCAAGTGGTTGGGGCGTTCGATCCCCCTGAAAAAAAGCCTGTCAATCAACCAACCATGCGAAAGTCATTAGTAATTAGGGAAGATACTGTACAATTTTCAATCAAACCACCAGTCAGTAGCTGTTTAACCGCTATTATTGTAGCTACCATCCCCTATTATTGGCCAAATAGATATTCTTAGCCATAGTAGCCATTATTCACTAACTATTCTTAATCATTCTTAGTACTAATGGTTAAAATCAAACCAACCCCCATCAAAACTACCATGATTTGCCATTACTAGCCTACGACACCTCCATAAACACCACCATCAGCAACATAAAGCCATTCTTAAGCAATCATCATCAACCATTGTTAGTATTAGCAGTCACAACCGCTGTTATCAGCATATGGGTGTTTCTCAAGTCATAGGGCTACCCCCAAATCATGAGTTATGACCACCATTTATAGTACTAAACCAACCATGCCTGCTGGGGGCTCCATGGGGCTCCCCATTTTAAGAGAAACCACCCTTCCCCTATCATTAACCAGGCTGTTTTCCTTAGAGTTCGATTGGTTACTATCAACCATTCTATGGATCAACCATTCTATCCCCCATGAAATTGGTTACTATTGACTGGTAAATTGGTTAATCATTCCCCCATGAAATTGGTTGGTCACTATCAACCATTGGTTACTATTGACCCATAGCCATAAAAAAAACCATCAAAATCCATCAGCCATTCACCACTGATCACCGACCATCGCACCTCCAAAGCTTGCAACCGCTCTTGCAGCACAGGATCGGGCGCTCGCCTGAAAGGGCATGTCGACCGAACCATGGATGCATCATGCATTGATATACGGATCAAAAACAGACATTAGGGGGGAAACAATCATACATGTTTGGTAAACCATTAACAATCACCCATTAACCATTAACCATTAACCAGTAACATTGGTTATTATCCCACATTGATAAACGTTGTAAAACATCATACATGTTTTTAGTATCCGGTTGGAAACGGAAATAACCAACCAGCTATTCAATAACCATGATTCAAAAAAAAACATGATTCAAACAAACAAGCAGCTATTCAACTTCATTAACCAACCAAACCGACTCCCGGCGACCAACAAAAACTCGCGGCCAAGCAACTGCTGCGGGGCTCCACCATCATAGTCCACCCCTGATCATGAAGGAAATCCATGGGTCAAAATGATGTTGGCTGGTTTACTTGTTGGTGATGGCCAATGATGGTGAATGATGGTGAATCATGGTGAATGATGTTTGGTTCATGGTTCGGGCGCACGGAATCTGTTTCGCAGCGGAACGCCAGACCAGTTCGAAGATGTTCCTTCCGGATGTCCAGAAATCATGGTCTCCCATAGCCAGCACAACCATCACAACCATCATTGACCATCATTGACTTGCTAAGACTTTGATAGGTGGGATTGGACCATAATCGCTTGCAGTTTTCAGATTCTCGTGATCCCTCAAGAGATGCTGTCCTGCTTCAGCTATCTCAGATGTCGGATCAAGACATGAGTAAACAAGGACAGAGCTCGCCGCTTTCAGCACATGCTTCAACTCGAGTGGCAGCAGCGTCTCAGGCTTGGGTACCCATTTCGTAGAGACTGTAGGAGGATTGTAAGGTCCTTTCATGGATTTCCATTCGTTGATTTCATCGCCCTTCCTTTCCAGCTGTGGAGATTGTACGATAAAGCAGTTTTCGTTCACCAGGCGGTCGCCCAACATGATCCTGTTTTCTTCATAGATGAGATGCTCCATCTTTGGAGTGATGTGGTGGAAGTCAAAGTCTGCTGTCACAAGGTTTCCTTTCGCAAACACACGCATGGCAGAACAATGGCAACGAGAGTTAGCCCAACCACGAGCAGTTTTGTCACCACCTAGTTTTGTACCGCTACCGAGTGAGCAACCTCCCAGTGACCCATCCATCCAGGAATGCGAAGACATCCTGTGGCGATGGTTTCAACACTTTTCTTTTGCGGGAGAGACCAGTTGGGTCAGCTCATATCAATTACTTGTGCATTTTCAAGCCACCATGGGAATTCCCGGTTTTCATTACATTCAGTCACGGAATCGTTGGGGTGTTTTGTCTTCGAATCATGAGCATGATTTCCCACGAGTGGCAGCGTGGCTTATGGCCATTACGAAGCGGTACGCTACCTTGCATGGCCTACCATGCTACATCCAGCACCAGGTTCCAACTGGCACAGCGTTTCGGATGTGGTGCAGGCGTGTTTTAGTACCGTTGGTTGTGCTCAGGAACATCGATCTTAGGCTTAGTGACCAGGGGATCCGTCACGTTACCCATACTGGTTTGTTGAAAACTCTCACTAGCAACTACGCTCCATTGTCCTGATCTCGTCTCGCTGTTGCTAGTTGTTTCACCAGCTAGCATCGATCCAGCAGGCGGGAAAAGGAAAAGGTGGTTAATGATGCTTCATGGTCGTTGATAGCGGTTAACGATTAATGATGTATTTCGCTGCTTAATCTGCTGCTCACTGATGTGTCTTTTGACAGGTTCATGTTTTCTTGTTGGCCAATGATGGTTGCTAATAGGTACAATGAATGCTGGTTGAAAAATTGTTGGTGGTGGCGGTTGATGCTTTAGAATGGTGACGCTTGGTTAGTTCAATGGCTGGCAAATGCTGATCGTTCCTGATGCGAGTGGTTGTTTTTGCTCATGATTGCAAACACACATATCCAAAAACATCATTTTGAGATCACATATCCATGATTGGTTGTTAATCGTGGTTGCAGCGTATTTGGTCATGACCGCTGCCAGTTGTGGTCAATCAGTATAGAGTGCTGGTTGATGGTTTGCAAAGGTTGGTCATGGTATGTCATGGTCTTTAAGTGATGAGGGTGAACGGGTGGACCTTGATTACTTTTTCGATGGAAGCCAAAGTGAATGAAGGGACCGAGTAACAAATAGTTGATCGCTGTCCCGTGCACTTGCCGAAAAGTTTGTGCTTCACCACCGCGCTGTTGTGCTCCTCTGTCTGAAGACCTTCTGGCTTGCCATTTCAAACATAAAGCCAATGGTTCCGAGATGGTTCAACCCGTTTCAACCCATTCCAATGGTTTCTGGTGGCTTTTCTTATGGTGAACAGCCCTGCTCTTGTTCATTCATGCTGGCTATGAACGTCTTCCCTTGCGAGGGGCATCGTGATGTCCCAGTTTGTTCCGATCAAGCTTTACCATCAACAAGACTGGTGGTTTTAGACTCACCATCCCCCGTGTGTAGCATCACATTACAAACATGTAGTTGAACGCAGCTTGAGCATCTTCTAGCCGAATCCTCGTGGGTTCATGGTCACCCTTGTTGTTGGTGTCGTGGTTCCTGCAGCTACCCATGGTCAGCGCCTCCCGAGCCGATACGGATGTTCACCGTAGATCCGCCACCCGGCGCCGCCGCCGCCGGCATCGGTGGCATCGCCATTGGCGCCATCTGTGGCATGTAGCCCTCCTCAAAGCGCAAGCAGCGGCACCAGTTTCTGGTGTTTCCGGTTGATTTTGTTGCTGGTCTTCTTGTTGTTGTTGTTGTTGTTGTTGTTGTTGTTGTTGTTGTTGTTGTTGTTGTTGACATAACATTACATCATCTGGGATGTTGATGGGTCCCGTTGCTGTGATTGGTTTGATGGATTGCATTGCTATTCAGATTTGAATTCGAATCCTTGTGTTTTTCAGGGAAACTAATGAACGTCACGAGAAGAAATAGGGAACACCATGTGATGGATGGGATGTTTATCTGCCAATTGTTCTGCAACATTTTGTATGAACACCTACACATGCCGTAACAATTTCCGGTCACAAAATCATAACACTTGTCGTTGATGATCCACGACAAAATGCAACTCCTATAGCTTAACCCTTTGATACCAGCTGGCTAAGACGGATGCATCGTGACAGACTCCAGCACAAATCAATCTGAAAGGTTCATTGCCATATCCGTATATGGTTTATATATCTAAAGGTTCATCCGGCTTATAGTTACTTATAGTTTCCATATCGGTTCATCCATGTATGGTTCAAACGTAAGTTGCCTATCAGTGATTCATAGTGATAGTCCTCTACTTGAAGAACAAAAGAAAAAACAATGGCCAGTTGGTGAGTTTTTATGGCGCTACAATCTTTATCAAAAAATCACATATCAAACATCGCTTATCAACCAAGCATCGACAAATGATAGTTTATTGGCTATACATGTGTATATCATTCACTGATTGACCTAAGCATCACTTCTCCGTTCAAATATCATTATTAATTGATAAACCTTTTGGCCACATACTGTACAGTAACTATAGTTGAACATATTACTCAACCATGTCGTTAATTATCCATCATCACAATCATCACGATTGCCCGTGGGTACAAGCCTGGCCCTTCCAACGCATTTCCTGCTTGACAGAGGCAATCTGATCAAACGATGGTTGGCTGATAGGAATCTCAATGTGTGTTGCTTTTTGCTGGGCAATAGATATTCATAGTGACGACTAAAGGACAAACGACAAAGAAGACCCACAAAGCATCGAGGTAATTAATCTGAAAACTACAAATGATCACACAGTATTGGTTGCATCATCACCAATGCATGGTCGCATGGCATTGGTGTCTTAAACTATCTTCCATGGCAAAGCCTGTACTGAGTACGTACATTGATCAGGTAAGGTCCGCAACAAAAAACGCTACCAGCTGTTATTTCATTGCTTCAACGTCCATCAACAATAACTACAAGATACTCATTTATTGACGTTGAAACTAAGTATCCACCAACGGACCTTCGCTAATTCCACCAAGGATACTTAGCTACACCTTGGCCATGCTGGTCCCGCGTCAGTCCTGCTGCATGGGATATGGCGCTGCCGGCATTGGCATCGGATAAGGTGCAGGTGGCATCTGAGCACGGAATCCGAGGTCACGGGTGGGTCGTTTCAACCATCCAAAAACACAAATGAATCCGAGTCACGAGGATGGTTAGAATTTATTCCAAATTTATTGGGATTATTATTACTAAAAAAATCAAGGTTATTTACGAATTTATTCCAAATTTATTTAGATTATTATTACTAAACAAAAAATCCAACACAAATTTATTTACAAAATACCAAGCAAGTGACCAATACAACTGCTTATTAGCATAGTGTAAGATCCACAACAATGAACCACCCTGAAGTCCCATATCTGGTGATTTACCAAATCAAGTATTGGGTTCTTGTCTTGATGCATCTCTCATGATTAGCCCTTGACCGTTCACAAAAGTTGCAATCACAAACTATTGATAACAGCTATTCTCAATGACAATCATCCATCAAAAAATCATTTCCCTATCATGCTACCTTGATGATGATGACGATGACGATGACGATGATGATGATGATGATGATGATGATGATGATGATCATGATCATCACCAACAACCAATAACGGTACCAACATACCATGATGATCAATGCCAACGTCATGACCATCATTGCGCGGATCATCAACAGTATATCATGTTCATTTCCAACAATCAATTAATCATCAACCATCCTGAAAACATGTAACTATCAACCCTGATCAATCGTCTTCAATTGGCTTATAATTGGCTTATATCAAATGATAATTCTATATAATGGTCAACCATTAGTATAAGCCAAGTATAAGCCAATTAGTCAAGTATATAAGCCAACTTAAGCCAATTAGACCTGCTTACATAAGCCAACTAATGACCAACCATTAGTCATGGTTCGTAACCACGTTCAACGATCAGCCACTGCTACCTGGCAGCCATGATCATGGCTGGGAGCCACGCCCCAACGGGCCCAACGGCTCGAGAGCCGAGTTGGCCCAGCCTTGCGGCTCTCAGCCACCACCGCGGCTTTGATCCTCTCCTGGCGGCAAGCATTACATCTGCGGCTCGACAGATGTAAGATGTAGATATGTTTAGATATTGGGATACATCTATATTGTTTAGTACACATATATATTTGTATTTAAAAGCATCCATATATAAATATGTGAATAACACATATATATATATATGTAATATATCTATATATGTAATATTTAAAATATATATAATAATTATATAAAATGAACAAAACACTATACATATGCAATGTCTACATCAATACCGCAATAAAGCGTAGTAGAAATATCAACGTATAATACATGCATTATGGTACTAAATATAAATGTATGTATTCACAGGAATTGCTGCACATGATATCTCAAATGGCTTTGGGAGGGATCATAACATATGTAATGAAACTGGTTCCATGAGCTGTCGCTGAGCCCGGGGTGAATGAGCGATGCTGCATGAGCAAGGCTGCATAATGTATGCGGTCATCGAAGTTGTATATCTACGCGAACAAGATGACACAAGTGAAAGGTCATTGAGCTGTGATGAGCTGTGCCTAATTGCAAAATCTATGCTTGCACATGCTTGCGACATATAACAACGGAGGAAACATTCTTTGCAGGTCCAGCTTGAATGAATCACTATCTCAACAAACAATCTGGGTTGCTAAAATTGCAAAGCTACATCAACTAACCATTATGATTGGCAACCGCTTTAAAATTAGTGTAAATAGCGGCATACGCCTCATAAATAATGAGTCGCGATAACCATTCTCAATGGCCATAGCAACAGTCATAGTTATGGCATGTTATAGCGACTATACAACATGTGATCTTGTGACTACTTGCTGCAAAACTGACAAACAAACATATGCAGACCCCAACAAAAGAAAGGAATCGGACATCCCAAACAAATCGTTTTGCAAATCAAATAGTGGCTAAGAACATGTTCATAACAGGGGTTACAACAACCCGTTGTCGCGTCTACCAGTTGATCAATACGTTTGAGGGAATCATAGGCAACCCATTGACAGAAACACGTGGTTCATGAAACATTCTGTATGGAGGCTATAGGTTAGATAACCCATGAAGTTGGTGTAAACTATATATATAGTTGATTATGTGGAATGTGATATAATATAACCTAACGCCAGATATTCGGCAGAATTGTTCCGATGACCGTTGCTGCTCGTTGTCCCCTATTGCTGTCCATCTAAAGATCACCAACAATTAAGCACTCATAGCCACTACCAACGATTCGACGTTCGTCATCCCCGCCACTGCAGGCTCCTCGGAAGCTTCCACTGCAGCCCTGATACGGTCCTCAACGGCAATGTTCAGCCCTCGTTGCCATAGTGGGACTTATCAACAAGCGATTGGGTAGGAATAACCCAGTAATGTTATGGGATAATTAAGCTTCTGGACTTAATCAATTCCAACACAGCTTAATTCAACCAACTAGTTGATATCAATTCTCGCCCAATCAAAGTGATGAATCAACCAACTACTTGGGTGATGGTTGAACCAACTAAGACATTCCACATCGTTCAACCAGTTGGTCAACAGGGGCAATCTTCCAGTTGCGATATTTCGTTGGAGATATTCACAACTAGCTGGTTGTGCGAAGGGTGTACAACAGCTGCATGGTTGCGCTCACTGGGAAGCGTACTCGTTAAGCAACAAACATGCCACGGTTACGTGAGGTCTTTGATGGTCTTTGCACGGCCCTGGAGAATGGCCTGGGTAGTCAGTGGCATATATACTACCTACCACGACCCTGACGGCTGTACTTGCACTCTCCTGCTAGCTCCTCAGCTCCCCATTCGGAAAGGTCCATGTTTCCCCTGGCTCCAAACAGTCAGATCACAAGTAGAGTTTCATGAGTGTTTCATGAAGCGTCTCTGGGGCAAATTGAATTTGTAACTCCGAAGGCCTTGTAAGGTTCAGAGCGGGTGAACCTGCTGAAGAATGCTGGAATCCCACCTGCCAAGAGCCATGTGTCCGGTTTCAGAACCAGGCCCTCAAAACCATGCGCTAGGCCCTTACCACCAACCATGGCCATGTACCCAGCTCGCCATCGGTTCGTTGGGAGGTGATCTCTGGTCCCGTTCCTCAACATCAATCTCCTTCTGCTCAACAGCTGCTCGGATTCTTCCCTACAGGGACAATGCAGTGAGCTGCTTGGTACTGGTTGGTTGGTTGGTTGGTTGGTTGGCTGGCTGGCTGGCTGGCTGGCTGTCTGCTTGCTTCGTTGGATGCTTGGTGCTTGCTAAAGGCTAATCTCCGTTCTAACTTGTGGTTGATCATGCTTAGCAGGAAACGGGACTAATCATTGATTCATAGGAAAAACATGAGCCACTGCATAGAATATATAGGGTGATGTTGCAGGGCTGCTGGTGAAAACCATCCCGTTCTGCTGGTCCATAGGTGTCGTGTCACTGTTGGGACATGTTGGGTCCTCAACTACCCAACTGTGGGGATATTTGTCTATTAGGAATCATGAAATACACACTTCGATTATATAGGTTCACCATCAATTAACCAACCAACTAATCAAGTACTAAACTACCAATCTTTGGATTATTGTATATTTCATCAATCACCAGTCAATCCGCTCTTGTTGACTAGTTGTATTGACATGGCAGCAGGTTGCATGGCACCAGGCAACCGGAAAAATGCTGGGATCGGGTGAATAACTCTTCCATCCATTGGGTTGATAGGATAAGGTTCACCATGCCGAGCCCATATGAAGGATCAACATCAATTAATCAACGCTTGGTTTTTGACATTGACATGACTAAGTGGCAATATTGGATCACCCTTTAACAACAAAACTAAACTAAACAGTTGATCCACGTCCCATCCAATCACCTATGACTCATCTCCATGGCACCCATGGCGGGCTTCATCACCCTATTTCAGCAAGGTGGCAAATGGCATTATCTTCAGATTTTGCCGCCCTGTGATCATGTGGAAAATATGGAAGTGGCATAGGTTCCATTTGATTGTTCATCGCACCAGACCTGATCCATCTCAACAAACGATCACAAGAGCAGTTTCCGAACACATCTGGTGGATATGTCCTGATATCCTGTTTGATCAGGAACGCTTCTTTTCGCTGATCAAGAGTCGTTCCTCATGAACATTGTGGGCTGTGCTCTAAATGAATGTGGAGATTCCCCAAGGGCAGAAACTGCCCCGTTTACGCTCGGACGTTACTCGCCTCATTTCGTGGGATATCCAGTTCGCAATGACCAAGCCCCATAGATATTGAATAATTAAGCTTCAAAACAATCCAAACGTGTCCGTGAACACTGATTGCCCTTGAAACCAGTACTATCTTCACTAACAGTGACCATATTTCAGAGCTTTTGCAAGTGGAGGTTACGCAAATAGAAACGGCAGGAAACCATAATCTTCCTTGGAATGAAGCTGTACTTTGCAATTCGACAGCTTTTGTGCATGCTTTTTTTGAGAATTCTTGGGGTCACACGTGGCTTCTCCGCAGGGTGCTTCGCCTGCACCTGTTCTTCAGTCTCCTTCTTCCTCTTTGCCGCCTCTGCAATGGCTTTGTTTTTAACCTCCCGGAACAAGAATCAGCGTCAAAAAATGGGGATTCCATCAACCGTGGTCGGCAAACCTCAAAAGAACAAGTTCAGTGACTTGTGAATGAGCAAGGCGAGGGGTCTGCCTGTTGCAGGTGAAGGGTGGTGGAGACAGGGGCCGCATGGGATGTGTCTACTCCCCCCAATCCATCACCAAAATTGATCATGAGGGTGGGGCAACCACCCCTTTGGCTTGCCACTGCGCCATTGATGGAGAATCCCATGTGCTATTGAAATCCCTTTCTTGCATTCATTTTTTTTGCGCAAGCATCGCCCAAACCCAAGGGTTTGAGAGATCTTGAGGGTCGTTTTGATGCGTCACTGGTCACAAGCCGCGTCAACCGAAAGGGGAGATTTATGAGTTCAAAAAGGTGTTGCTGAAAACCCATTCAGGTTGCAAGTTGTCGTTTTGTTGGGGAGAAAAGAGCAGCTCAATGATTATTAGAACAATGCACCCTCTTTTCAATATATGGTTGTCAGTTGTCCCTAGTATTCAACTGTAGATACCAACACCCATTTTGTCCACTAATACCATCCTTTGTTCAAGATGGTTTATGGTTGATTCTCATCTACTAGTAAAGACTGCATCAATTAGCCATCATTTAACATCAATTAGCCATGGCCATGAAACATGAATCAACCATCACAACCATGGTAGATCAAGGTGTGTCATTATCCCAACTGAGTTGTCGCTGCGTACTGGCATTCCTGGACTGCCAGTCGGTGCTTAGACACAAGTAGGATGAATCATTAATCAGTGGTTGATGAATAGGGAGGTATCCCACTCATGGAAGTCATGGCAGCTCCTACTAAAGTATCCCACAATATCCTAGGAACCGGAGTTCAGCTTCATCCTGGTTTACTGGGCACTGCTTGGTGCATCAACATGTGACACGCGACCAAATGTGAAGAACCCTGCTGCGATTGCATAGCTATAGCCTATATTTCAACACATCATACCCTCAAATGACATCTGTTTCCAAAGCTTCCAACTGTTGTGGATCTCGTGCTGGAATCCAGGGGTTCCTCCAATGTTGGGGTATACCCACACCTTAAGACCTGTGGAAGCCCCTATTGTTGAGCAACGAAAATGGTTCTCTACACCTGACACCATCATCCATCAGCAAACTGATCACCAACGTTAGCAAAGGTATCAACCTATCAGCGATGATATACAATATCCGAACCAAACAGTCTTTTAAGCTAAACTAGTTTTAAATCATGTAAAGCACAAAGCATTACACATGCTTATACAGTATAACATGAAACAATACAATTGCAATATCAAGCAATTAGTAATTATGATACATGAGATGGCATTTGGTATTGACCCAGCGCGTATCATGAATAAACACTTGCAGACTCACTCATCATCCCAGTACGGTGTGGTCGTGCGCCTCAACTTTCCGTCTCTCTTCCGCCTGACAGGTGATACGTGATGGTTTAATTGGCTTGAGAATGCTTAGTGGATGATGTTCAACCCCATCAACCAAACATGCCAAATAATGTTGAACATACTGGTGAGTACTGGCGAACTCACTGAGTCAATGGTTTTCAGAATCGCTGCAGGTGCATTGGTGAATAACGCTCAGTCATGGCTAATGGCCTGGCTATTGGTTGATCTTGGTTGCTCATGGTCGCGCATACAGCACAAGCCAATATGGGTTAACACCCTGAATCCATGGAAAGGTCACAAGAAAAAAGTGATTTTCATCTTCGCCATGGCGTGGTGCTTGGCTATTTCGTACAGATTTGCATATTGGCTGAAAAACATTGAAAACTAACCCTATACAACCAGTACGTAGCAGGTTCCAATTATGGCTCCCCTGCCATTGGTAGCGACTGACCAACATTGACTGACTTTTGTGGAAACACACAAGGCCCTAAAGATCAATTGAGGCTGTCCTCACGTCTACGCCAAGCCATGCCAGCGATGGCAGATGGGATCCCCGGTGCCTCCTCCTCCTGCTTTTTTCTCCTCCTTTCCTGGCAGGAGGGGAGGGGAGGGGTCGTGAAAAACTGTGAGACCTCTCCTGCAAGAAATGAACAGCAGGGAAACCTCCCAGCCAAGCAGCAAACAGTCATGGTAAATGATACTTTTGACCATCGCTGTCAACCATCATGTGTGAGCGTCCACGCCTGCACAAGTTCGCCCGAGGTTTGCAAACGCTGGCCTGACACACTACTGTGCGGTGAAATCATTTCATTTTACACACAGACAGAGGGCGATTTACAAAGTTCCAACTTAGATGCATGACTGGAGGTTTGCTATGTTTGCGACTGACGATCTACGGGTTTATCAAATCAGGGGGCAATGTCAATAATGAGTCTACCAGCTCCATTCATCGATCAAAAAGCAAATAATGAATCTACAAATCGTAAGCCGAACCAATGTGAAACAACCGAGCGCTCAACAAATCCTCTGGCCATGGAGTCAACCCTTATGCTTGTGAACTGCACAGGAACTGCAAGACTTCTTGGCTGACCAGTTGTCTGCTAGCCAATGCACTTATCATAAACACAACGGCTTAACAATTTGGATGACCATCAATCTGGTGAATGACCGCTGGCTTCAATCATCTTAACATGTTCTAACAACTAAGATCATGTACTATAAGTATAGGTATACATAAATATTGAATATTGCGTACATATACTCACATATGTGGGTGTAAAACGATCAAGCACAATCAACAACATGCACCAACCATACATGTTATTACACGTTCACGGCCATTTAGGTGTAGACATTTAATTAAGATTTAAATGCACGCGCATCCACATGCAAGCAAATACTGAAATAATCCAGGACATTTTTTACCACCATAGATAGTGACCCTTGCTCAAACAAGAAGCAATTATTCGTAACATTGAAATTTCTGAAGCCATGTACATCTACAAAACACTGAGTATCTAGATGGTCAAGAACATAAAGCAATCCTGAATACCAACCATAATTCAAATAAGACACACACACACATGCACAATGTATGTGAAACAAACACCTTTGGTAAACCATATTGAGATGAAGACATCCAATGCCATCCAATGGAAAATAAACATTGACTGTTGCTCATATCTATCCCCAACCTTCCCCAACCGACTGGGTCACCATTTAACGGCACCCCCCCGTTTGGGTGCCCCCGCGCTCAGCAAAGCCGCGCCAGTGGCATTGCAGCCTCACGGGCCCCGTGGCTTCCCAAGGGTATAGTAATGATAAGTATTAGCATGACCATTCGAAATAAGTTATACGTAAGCAATAAAACTGTTGGATTGGGTTGTAATCATGCTGGCAAACGATGCTGTACTGTGGACGGCCAGCAATCTGGGTTATTCTACACTCTTATTTGTTCAGTTCTTTAATAACCAATTCTTATCATGATTTGGTATGTTGGGCGCCTGGTCAATCTGTGACATGCCAACCCATGAAGGTGTATTAGGACGGTTGTGCGGCCGAAGGCCTGATTTGATCCATTGATCCATGCCATTTTTTGAACAATGGGAGAAGAGGCAAAAATTGGGCCTGTCTGTGGGAGTCAAACAACACAGTTTCCAAACAAACAACACGATAGGGCAACTGTGCAACTAGGTGATGTCCAAGAGATCATAACAACCGGATATCTATAACTCTCAGAAAGGAATCTCCCATGGACAACCCTACAAATTATGTATTGCGTGTGTCTGTGCATCATGTATACACTATGTGTATCTGTGTGCACTTTTTTGAAGTAGACAAGTGCTTGCATGAATTGCAGTTTCCTGACAAACGAATTGCCCTTATCTGCCCCAACCACACCTTTGCCACGGGTGGATTTCTTTCCAATCTGAGCAGTCCGCCAAACATTGGATTTTTTTTCCTATTTTCAACCCGAAGGTTCAGCAAACAGATTTTCCTACGAACTTGTCATGCCGTTTCAGTTATTGTCCCCCCCAGAAAAATCAGATTGCGTTCCCAAGAACGTTATTAAAGGGCAATGCCAATGAATAAAAAATAATCCGAAACGCATGGTGACTGCCCCGCCACGTTCTACCCTCTGCCCCAAATTTTGGAAGCAACTGCTGCCAGCTAACAACACCATGTCCAAATAACCGTTTGCAACTGTAATGGTACTGCGATTCCTGCTTTGTCAAAATGGGGTGCCCCCAAAAAACGCACTATTAAACATTGAAAAAATAAACCAATCATTTTTATCCATTTTTGTGGTCCCCTATTTTGAGAAACCACCAAATTGTTGTTGTTGTTGTTGGTTGTTGTTGTTGTTGTTGTTGTTGTTGTTGTTGTCGTTGTCAATGTTTTTTTCGGCAATTGTTGTTTTCATTGTGGTTGTGGTTGTTGTTTTGTTTCCATGTTTCTTGTGTCCTGTGTTGGTTGAAACGCCGTTGGTCACACACACCGTTCAAAACAGAAAACCACAGCAAGCAAAACTGCAAAACACCCCATTCGTCACAGCGGGCAAACCCCAACACCAACACCCGAACCTAAACAAATCACCAATCACTAACCAACTAAGCACCTACCAATGTTCCAGCAATTTTTAACCAGTTGCCCCATGCCCCAGTTCAGCTATCACCTGTTCCCAGCTGCGGGGCCAAGGCCACCCTTGCGACCACCACAACGGGCGCCCGGGTTCCCCGAACGCCACCGCGGCTTCGTTCTGCTTCCGGCCCTCCAGGTGCGCCAAGCGCCGCCGCATCGCGGAGACCTGGTGGAGGGGTTGGACTTGACTTGGTGATGGGCTCACCGGTGGGTGGCCAATGGCTAAGCAATTGGTAATTTGATGGTTGGTTTGATGGTTAACGGTTTGCTAACCAAGGTTTTTTTGATGTCAAGTCATGGATAATCAATAGCTAATCATTGGTTGATCAATGGCTGATAATTGGTCGTTTTGATGGCTAGTTGGTGGTTGGTCAATGGCTATTCGATGGTCACAATCATGGTTGGAATAATGGTTCCCAAGTGGTTAGCCAATGATGGGTAAATGCTTAGCCAATTAAAACAAGATTGGCTCCCAATGGTTCATCAATGGTTCATCAATGGTTCATCAATGGTTCATCAATGGTTGGTATAAATTTAACGGGTTTTTGATGATTTGTGATTGGTCTTCAATTTGTTTTAATGTTATTTCATGGGCAATCGATGGCTAATTATTATGGTTGATAAGCGGTTGTCTGGTCGCAATTTGACAGGGCTTCAATGGCTTTTGATGGTCATGATGATGGTTTAAATGACAGCTCCCAATGGTTATATAATCAATGGTTCATTGATGGTTACTTCATGGTTGCAACATTGCATTGTCAATTGTAAAAATGGCCGTTTGTCGGCTGCAGGGTTGCGAGCGCTCTATCAAAACGAAAGACCCATGCTCAAGCATCGGATTTGAACAGCCCCAGCAGTATAAAATCACTGGGCCATGCTACCAGCAAAATATAGAACTAGCACTTTGGTCAAAAAAAGGGATTGGCTAGCTGTATCTGAAAGAGGTTTGCCTGATCTTTGCCGTGGTTCGTTTGAATGTTTGGAACTTTCTTGCAAGATCCTGTGACACATATGTTTGCTCTGGAACTGGCACCCTGTGCCATGTCTCTGTGGCCTGTTCATTCTTTGGGTCCCACGTGAAGTCCTCCACCACCTCGTGACCACTCCAATGGGAACCGCGCTCCTTCGCGAACATCGGCGATACTGCCTTCGGGTTTGGGAGTGCCTCCCATGCTTCGATCACGTTTTTTTTTGTTATGGCTGGATTCGATGTCCGACAGTCTGTAACTGTTCCACCCGCCAATGTTTCACGTCTTGTGATAGCTCTCATGGACGAGGTTGTCCCGGATAGGCAAATCCACCCCCTTTCGCTGTGTTTTCCATGCTGGCCGGCTGCGCATTGCGCAAATCATGAACAACGCTGTGGTGGGCCACGAAGGTGGCGCCAGGTGCTCGTGTTTCAGGAGATTGAACTGCTTGGATGTTGGCAATGTCTCCCAGAAAGTTGCTCAGAGTACTGCCCTTTGGATGTAAATTTCAATAGTTTTTGTGTTCTTTCCCGAGGGACATCCCTGTATTTTTTTGCTTATCTGTTCCCATGGATTGATGGTTGATACTGATCATGTCTCATGGAGTCATTTCTTAAAGGGATTCATGAAAAAAACAACTCAACCTCTGTGACCTTGTAAGGGCGGCTGACAATCGCAAGTCGGCATTGACACTTGTAGCATCTTTATCAGCTATCAACTTTCAACCATCATCAACCAATAGCGACTGGATGCCATGATTGCTAGCATGTGTATTGGCTTATAATACGTAGACTACTAGTTAGCAGTGCCAAACACAAACTAATATTGACCATTATCAGCAATGAGCGAACCATTATCAAGCATTATGCAAGTACTTGACCATCATTGAGCAGCAGCATCCGTTAGAAAGTATGATCGAACTAGCATGAAACATCATCGACGATCTTAAACCACTATTCAACAATTACGAACCAATAATCGCGAATATACTGACCGGCTTGAACCTTCATGAACCATCCAGCAGCACCATGAGATATAAGAACCAATATTATCAACATTACCCATTATTATTTACCTTTATTTTCGCCATCATCATTAATCCTATTTATTGTGGAAACATCCACTCACTGCAACTTATCCCTTGCCAACTGCAACGAACAAAGGCCTTGGTGTCCCAGTCTCGACGACGTGCAGCCTACAGGGGAGGTGAGGATGCCTACTGAAAGTTCATGATGGGTCCGTATGGTGAGGTTAATGTATAATCATGAATGATAACTGCTAATATTGATGATAAATAAAAAATAATCATGGTTAATCATGGATGATCCATTTTGATATGGGAAACCCTCTGTGAATAATGATGGTTCATCATGGTGAATAAACATCACGGTGGGTACAAAAATAGTATGGTTAATTATGGATAAATCATCAATGCATCATGGCTATTAAAGATAATGGCTCATAATCATGGCTAATGTTGATAATGATGCTGATCATGTCCTACGGTGTTACTGGCTCCATATGGTTGGTACATCAACTGGTTGACGTTGGTTGCACCTGGAAGCATTGTGAACAGGATGGGATCAACCATGGTGGTCAGTGATGGCTGATGATTGATGGTGTTTCATGAGGATTGGTGGCGTTTGATGACGGTTGGTGCCAATATGTCTGCGTGAAATGATGATGATGATGATGATGATGATGATGATGATGATGATGATGATGATGATGATGATGATGATGATGATGATGATGCTGATGCTGATACTAATGCTGATGCTGCTGATGATGCTGCTGATGATGATGATGATGATGATGATGATGATGATGATGCTGATGCTGATGCTGATGCTGATACTGATGCTGATGCTGCTGATGATGCTGATGATGATGATGATGATGATGATGGTGATGGTATCACATCAGAGTATTTAACGCACTGGAACTTAATGCGTTGCACCATCCACTGTCCAGATGTTCAAATTCCTGCGCTGTCCCTAAACCCTGCACCGAACCAGGGGTATTTTTGGGCTTTGTTCAAGGCCAGGATATCACTCGGACAGGTGGTGCACCATAAGGAGGAAAGTCTTACGTCGGTCCTTGAAAGTTTTAATCGCTTTGCTCACGACGCTTGAAGATCTGGGACCGCAGGTAGGGAAATGAAAGATGGTTTCCATGAAAATTGCATTTCATTGACAAACAGCATGGATGACCCATTTGACCCATTATGAAACTAAATTGTCATGAATGGCATGCGAAGCTGCAAATAGTCCGAATGTACTGCACAAATGAATTCGGCAATGAATTCTCGCAGCAGCGCTGTGGGCTTCTCACAATGCTTCTCACCAGTTGCTGCGGTTAAATCCAAAACCTTTGCTATGCTTTTGGGAAAAAAACAAAATTATGTTTTCCTGTGTTCCCAGACTGGCCCAACAATGGATGGCTGATGTGTGTCTTTATTGCACGCCGCCCAGAAGAGGCGCATGTAAAACCCAAGATGCGGCAGCTGAAACTCCGCTTCGCAGGCTTGTCTCTCTTTCGCCAGCACCCAGCACGTAGAGCGATTTGCTGATGGGATGCCAACGTACGTAGTTAGATCAAACAGGGTGCTCGACGCCAAGGCACATAGCAAGGATAGAACCGATTTTTGTTCGAGTCCTCGGCTAATGTGGACACCGGAGGTACCGCTGCTTTGGAGCCATCCGTCTTTTGCAAAACGGCTCCGATCTGTTGCGATGTGTACACTGCACTCCCTCAACTGCTCAGCCCATCAGCTGGCCTTTTACCGTGGAAGTTCACTTCTTCGGAGAATGCGTGGAACTTCCATTCCAATGGATGGAAAATTATGGCATTCCAAGCCATTCCCAAAATCCAATTGGACGAGCCTCTCGATTGCAGTCATTTCTGGTTCCCGTAATTTGCGATTTAAACCGCAGCGAGAAACGGGAAGGAAACGCGCCCACGCTTTTCGCAAATGGGTAACAAAAACCTCAACAGTGCGAGTGGGGCGAGGCCATGGCACAGAACCACCAGTATCGTAATGCTTTTTTGTTACTATCATAATTATCTGACCTATATGCTTGCAAAATGAACCAGCCATCAAAATCATTCAAACGATACTATTGCAATATGTTTGCTATCTTATCGTAGCATCTTAACAATTGATTTACGGCGGATTGATTTTACATTCAGCATTGCCTGCAGGCCATTCCACCCTCCCACAGATGAACAACTCAGTTGTAGATACATATATATCATCTAAATATATACATATATATATCTCTTTTCAAAAATAAATAAATATAGATATATGTCAATATCATCTATCTTTCGTATTTATATCTACATAAATTAAGAGCCCGGACACTAATCAAAAGCAAATGACATTAGGCAGCTGGGCACGCAAAGCCAACTAAGAGCTGGCCTTTCATTACAGCATGTCTAACACCACGGCACCTCCGCTGGCTGATGGCAAATTTATGGCTTCTAAAAACATCATGGATCCAATTTGTAGGATGTATCCATGGGTGTTTCTCAAAATAGGGGGCCCCAAAAATAGCTGGTTTATTACTATAAATGACTATTAATGGATGATTTAGGGGTACCCCTGTTTTGAGAAACCACTATATGGGTGTTTCTCACAAGAGAGGAATCGGAATCCCCCAATCTTCCATTGATAGTCATTTCTATCAAGAAACCATCCATAGCTTTTGGGCTTCCTGATGGTTTGAGAAACCACCATATCATGAGACTAACATTCACGGCCAGTAGCTTGGACCCACCCAACCGCAGGATACTGCAGGACGTGTGCCAGCGTGTCACCCCAGCCCTCCCGCGTGCCCGTCGCTCTTCGTCCACCAACTTTCTCTCCTGCAAAACGAAAGGCTGAAGCCTTATCTGGTTGGTGGTTGAAGCACCCCGCCATGAAAAATGGGCTTGTCAACCATTTGTTACTAATTACTAGGCAGAATAGACGGTATTTAAAATTACCAGCCAGTCCTCTTTGTAGATATTGAGATCTGAATCACAGCAGCATTTGAATGAATTCACCCAAGCACATACTCATGGCCTGATCTGAATCCACTCAAGTTGAAACATGGCTTAATGTCAGCATCTCACATAAATAATATAGACACCTGTATAATGCATACAACATCATGCACATATGTGTTACGATGTGTTACGTTGCGCTCAGTGCCCTCCCAAAGCTTGACCAAGAAAGGTAACTCCTTGGGATTGAAGGGTTGAGAAGCTCCAGGTGTCAATGAATAGCGTTTCATATTTCACTGTATTTCCCAAAAACGCAGAAATTTGGGGGCCTGGTGGGTTTCTGAAAAGCTGGGCCAAGTGTGGGGTGTGGATCTCCAGGTTCCTGGTGTTTTCGCCTGGTGCGAACTAGGCCTTGAGGTCTTCATTGAACCAAACCTTGCCAAGCTCTTGTCAATTGACTTCAAACACACAAACACACACACACACAGACACTAAATAGAAACGGCAAATCCTACATTGGAGCAAACTCAATCAGTGATATTGAGTGTAGTGCTGAATACGGTAGATGAAAATAATAGTTCATATCTGTTTATGATTCTAAATCAGGATGAAAAATGCTTGATGATGGTGCTCAATAATGAGAAGAGTCAACGGTAGGCGCAACCACCTGCGATGTTACTCGATCAGCCTCGGTTGTGTACTCACTAATTCACCAGAACCACCGCCGGTGAACCGCCGCCACTAGAACTCTTGGATGCAGTAAACCCTTGTTGATGAACCTTGTTGACTGGTACACCTCCAGTTGAGCTTCCGTGTGTGGCGTTCTGCCATCACCCAATACTGCTAAGGCTGCTAAGATTGGTCTTGCATCCACCATGCTGCTCTACAGCGAGTATTTCATCTCTGGTCTTCCATGATGGCCCAAGTCATGAGTTTTCTGGTGTTCAGGTCAGCTTTGTGGGCTATTGGCAATGGGTTGATGTAGACTGGGCCTATGACATGCAATCATTGGACAGATTGACCATGAAGGCATGTGAGCACTGGATCAAATTCGATACACATAATATGTGGAATTGGATGGCAAGAAGCACTGCTGTTATTCAACAGCTGCCCAGTGTGTATCCCACGAAAATTGTCCGGTTTGGCCGACCTTTAGAATCAGTCTCAATTAGAAAAGGAAACCATCTATTGAAATTGTTGCATTCAACTACGCCAACAAAAACATACCGAATGACACATGCTGATTTAATCAGCTTCACAATAATTCAAATGATCACCGCCATTCCAGCTTGTTTCCATTGCTGCAGTGTACCTGAACCGACAACACGAAGCACAACAGCAACTCCTATGTACAGCGGTTCCCACTGACAATCAGCTTCCCTTGTTAGTAACAAAATGATTCTCAGTCCATGTCAGAAATCGACCATCATTGATGATCAGTAATGAACTATCACCGCGATCGACCATCTTTGACCACATATTTTGCCAGTATTGCTGTTTATTCCATTAACTGTCATCGACCCATCACGATCCCAGTACTAAACTATCACCCAACTTTAACCCATCAACCACTATTAACCCATAATCAAGCCATCATCAACCCATGTTTGTTGGTCAGCTACAAGTTCTGACAGAGATCCAGCACCCTTAGCCTCCTGGCTGCCACACCGAGCCACAGCACCGGTCCTTCAGTGCTGCTTCTCGCTGCTCCACCAGCTTGGCTTTGAAGTCGTTCACGCGGCGCCGAGAGATGGCCTGCGCAGAGTAGAAGTATATTGAACCAGTTCATACCATGCGCAACTGGTATGTTTATGGGTAAGTTTATTGTGATTTTATTGTTGATGAGCCATTGATGAGAGACTTATAAATAACTAACAACTAATAGTAGCAAATAAAACTACCATTTAGATTTATTAGTTGGTAGAACTAATAGTAGTGAATTTTGCGTAGTAGTTTGTTATGAGTTGAATAATTAGTTGTTGAATGGTTAGTGAATACTTAGTGAATAGTCAGTCAGTAGTTAGTCATTTTGACTAGTGATTTGTTGTTGAATGGTGTCTGATCATGAGTGGTAGTGGTCTTTGCATTGTTTGACAATCGTATTGGTGATGAATAACATTTCACTGACAGCTACCAAATATAGTTTTAAGCAAGTAACAAACGATTCTCGGCGGCCATACCCTCACTTGCGCACCTCACTTGTCACTCACTTGCGCACTCTCACTCACTTGCGCACTTCACCCACCACTGGTTACTCACTTGCGCACTTCAACACCCAAAGCCTGCCCTGGGCACATGCAGGGCAGGACATGGGGTGGGACATGGGGTGGGGACATGGGCTGGGGACATGGGGTTGGAGAAGGGCACCCCCATCTTCCATCGCCCAAAGAATTAATTCACTGGGTACATGCAGGGCAGGACATGGGGGGTGGGGGTGGGGACATGGGGTTGGAGATGGGGTGGGAGACGCATCACCCAAAGAATTCACTGGGGACATGCAGGGCAGGACATGGGGGGTGGGACATGGAGCGGGACATGCAGTGGGGACATGGGGTCGGAGATGGGGTGGGCAGGAGATGCATCGCCCAAAGACTTCCCCTGGCGACATGCAGGGCAGGACATAGGGGGTGGGACATGGGGTGGGACATGGGGTGGGACATGGGCTGGGACATGGGCTGGGACATTGGGGTCGGACATGGGGTGGGACATGAGGTGGGACATGGGGCTCCATCTCCACAGAGCCAATACCCTACCGGAGGAAGCTGGGAGGTCATGCAAATGTCACAAGTGTACAAGCGAGTGATACCTCAAGTGTACAAGCGAGTGACAACTCAAGTGTACAAGCGAGTGGTCGTCCTTCTCGGCAATTGACAATCAGCCACTCAAGCCATTGACAATCAACTTATGGTTGTTGATGCAATCAAAAATCAAAGAAATTAGATGAGGAGTAGTACTGATAGTGAAGAACATACTGGCGGTTGAAAAATATGTAGAAATTTTCTTTCGGATAACCATTGATAGTATTCATAAATACTATTAGTGAGGGTCAATGCTAGCAATGCAGAAACCGTTCATTTACTGTAAACTAACAATTAGCATTAAGTGCCGATATGTTGACAATTATGGGGTACTTATCACTTATTAAGAAGAAACTGGTATTGATGAATTGGCATTACAATTACAATCAACGAAACATGTTGCATGTCTGATGGATGTCTGGATGTTGAAACAGTGACAACGAACAAACAAAGGTGGATAATTAATAACAGGAGTATTGTTGGCTAATAACATTTCAATCATTGAACAACCAGCAATACTTTGTAACAAATAACAAACAATTCTGGCTAAGTGACAATACACCATGAAGTGAAGTACTCAAAATTCAATTATGGTATTGATTAAAACGGTAGTTGTTGAGGGCAAAAAACGCTATTTAATCATCGATTGACAATTCTGAATACTTAACAACACACATAGTAGCACTAATTGTATCCACACAAAGTCAAAGTGGCTAATCATTATCATACAATTACGGTTGGTACTGATTGATCATGCCTAAATACGGTTGATAACGGTTGGATAAACCTCTACAACAATCATTTTTTTTCAGGTGCTTATTCTTTGTAATGACAAAAAGTGGTGACTGAACCAACACTGCCGTTCACTGGACACCAAAATCCCTAGCAAAACCACACATGTCTAACAAGGAACATGCATGCATTGTTACGATTGTTACTATCAAAATTTGAACCATCGAAAGGAAAAAAAGGCATTGATCGATCAAAACAATGGATTAAAAAAAAACACAATAACCAACACAAAAATCACACAATAGAAATAATTACATAAAGGATAAAATAAATAAACAGATGTGTATATACACATATGAAAATATAAAATAAAATATGTATATAAATCTCATATACCTGGAAATTTCAAAAAATGTGTACATCAAACGATATGTATTGCATGATATAAAGAAAAATTGGTTTTAAAACTAATAGATATATACATATATAACTATATATCTATCTAATACAAAAAATGTAGACATGTATGTGCGCACAAGCAAATGACAAACAAAGAACGTAGGTGCTCAGTAAATTAAATTAATTAATTAACATTACAATTAAATTAAAACTAAAAAATTGAATTAAAATCCACTCACAATAAAATCCACCAACATGTTTGCTCAGTGTCAGTAAATTAAAATCCAGTCACAAGGATCGCGCCACCACAAGGGCTGGGAGACCCCGACCCCACGGAATTGCGCTTGCATCTTCACGACCTTGCGAGGCGAAACGGCAACGTCGCTTTGAAACAAGGGAGCAATTGACCATTTACCATGGGGAACCATGGGAAATAATGATGATTACAATAATCATGGGATTATGATAATGATTCGTTGGCCAAGTAATGATCAACCATGTTAACAAATGACCTAGCAAACTAACAGTTCGCGTCAAATCATGTTTACTTTTATGTTTTGTATTGGTTGACACTCAGGGGAAAAAAAACTAACCACCGACCAGCCAGCAAAAAAATACCATCAAGGGGTGGAAGGACTACATGGTTCAATAGTCTTATCTGACTATACTGTAAAGCGGACAGCGCTAATTTCAGTTCCAACTGAACCGCTGATGGAAACATTACCATCGGGCAGGTGGTTCTTCCATGTTTCACCCTAGAATGGCCTGGGATCATCCTCGGAATCATGGGAAATAATCAGCTTTATCTGATTTCATCACCGTAGTTTGGTTGATAGGCAATGGCACCTTGACTTCAGCAACACATCCCCCAAATAATGTTTTCACCCAATTACCACACGTCTCCTAAGAGAAAACAAAAAATCTGAAACAAGTTGACGCCCCCTTGATAATAAAATTCCTAGGATCAATGATTATTTCTCGGGTCCTGTCCACTGGCTAGCTACCCCTTCCCAACATGACTGCTTGGCTGTGTACTCTCCTATTCTTGTTGCTGTTTGTCTGGCTATGCCTGGCTTGTTGTCTCGCTTTCTGGCTGGCACTGGCCGTGTGCCTATGAAACAACAACAATGGTTCCCCGTTTTACTTAAAGGGGTTTCCTATACCAAGCTGGCTAGTTTGAGGCTGTCTGCCTGCCTCAAAACATCTCAGAACCAAGTTCTGGCTGAATGGTTGCCTGCCTCCAGCTGTTTGGCTGGCTGAGCTGTCTGGCGTGCCTATTGGTAGAGTAGGCTGGCCTCCCGCCTGATTGTCTGCATCACTGGCACAGCGCCAGGCAGCTGAAAGGAGGTCCTTCCTGCACTTGCTCTGGCTCCTCTGCCTGGGCTGCTCCAAACCACATACTGTAGATGGGATCGAAACGCCCATCTCTTGCCGGTAGTGCTGTGGATCGCGTCGAAAAATTGCGCGGCCCAATGATCCGCAACGATCCCTCGCTGCGTATTGCTGAAATTCTCTGCATCTTGACCGACAGAGCCACCGGTCCAGCTACCTAACGCAAGTCCAAGTTTCACACTCAAGTGACGAGATCGATGGGACTTTGGGATACCATTCACCTATACTGGCTTGCACGGGTCATCGGCAGCTGCTGTTTTCTTTCACAGTTCTGGATGCGCCTCGTCCACATCGCCGCTATGATCGTTGCTGCCATGGCTCCAAACTGCACTGGCTGATCCTGAGGAAGCCAACACTGCCTGGGTCGGGGGCTTCTGATCGCAGGATCAACCATTCATGTGGCCGTTTGGCCACACGGTGATTGTACTTGCACCGCGTCGTCAATGGATACCCAACCTCCAAGGTACTCCTGCATCCATGGAAGTTCACGACGGGCGGCAGCTCGGCCAAGCTGGCTCTCCATCGCCATTCCAAAGGATCAGCGGGCTGAAACAAAGTGATTTCTGGATGATTGGTTTATTGCTCACCACCTCAACCACCTAGATTAATCCACATCATCATAACAAATGTGCACCCTAACATATACTAATACTAAATACTCCCTAATACAAAAAATCTTTCGCCGGGTTTATTATTCTGGGGGAGCGGCATTTAGTTTTAGGGGGAAGGGGTTAGTCGAATCGTGCCCTCGACAATCCCTTCCGCAAGCTGAATATGCGTGGGAGAAGGTTTGATATTTCTCGATATCGGCATGGGTAAAACAACGCCCGTGACCCTCGAAAACATTCGAACATATTAGACCAACAGGGAATGCACTGTTTTGGATGTTCATGTGCCCGTTGTATTTACGGATGACCAATACTCAAAGGCCCATGCGCAACAACCAAAGCAAAATGAGATCAGCCGGGCCTTGTTTTGAACATTTTGTGGCCCATACGACATTCATTTTGGTCAATACCAAAAGGCATTGCAATCAACGATGCCATAAACTTTGGCAAGCATTAAGCACAAATAACCAACCATTAACCACTAATCAAACCAAACACATTTCACCATCATAGCAATATTAGTAATATCAACCATTCACCATTGATTAACCAGTAATACAGATTAATATCAACCATTAATTGACCACTAACCATCGATTCACCATTATTAGATTCATTAACCATTCACCTTAACCAACCACTAATCAACATTAGTCCATCATTTCACCAACAATTGAATTAATCAACCAAACTTGATAAGCATTAACCAGCAATTAACCACTAATAAGCCATCAGTAACCAGCAATTAACCACTAATAAGCCACTAATAAGCCATTAGTAACCACTAATACGCCATGTTTAACCAGCAATTAACCACTAATAAGCCATGTTAGTCAACCATTTCACCAACCATTTCAAGCAGCCACGATCACCAACCACGTCCATCGCAGCCAGGCGGCAGCGCTTTCCTGGAGCTTCACCGCCACATCGCGGAGCAAGGAGTCCTTGGGCTCTGCGATGATAACATGCAATGATTGACAATACTGTAATGGTTATATAATACTGGTCAATCATAAGGACTCAAAACATCTCATAACCAACCATAATATTGGTTTTCTAAGATTAACAATTATCTGTTCACAGCTGTTTACAAATAACCGCTATTGTTAAAACAATCAACAAGTCTATAGATATTGTTATGATTAATTAAGAAGGTTAATACTGGTTAACAGCTGTTTATAGACAGAAATGGATTTCTATAAAACAGCTGGCTGATAGACAGGAACTTGATTCTCCAAAAGTGGTCAATCATAAGGACTCAAAACATCTCATAACCAACCATAATATTGGTTTTCCAAGGCCTTCAAGCGTTTTGTACGGTTCTTGAGGGGTTACAACCATTTGTAATGCTGAATACTGGTGAATAGGAGGGACTGATAAACAACCATAGAGGATAAACAACTGCAGTGTAATTGGTGTTTCTCAAAACTGGGAATCCCCTTTCTGCAAAAGTTATGGTTGGTTTATTGCTACAAATGATGAAATATTAATATTCGATGATTTGGGGGGTTTTCAATTTGAAGGCACACACATAGTCATTTGATTAATGGCGATGCAACCTGATTTGCTGATATTAGAAGTGGTTCATACGTGCAATGGCAGGTAAAATAGTACTGTACTAAAACTAGTAGTGTAATGCTAGATAATGTTATATATAGTATTCAAATATTTACAGGGAACCATGCTTAATCTGATGGTAACTAATGCTCAAAATAATTGCTTATGAAACGATGGTGAGTAAATCATGTTTAATCGTGAATCAACAGGGAATAAATCGTTAATGGTGATTCATAGTCATAAATGGTTGGTGAATGGCTGATGAATAGTTGATGAATGGTTGATCAGTGGTTGATCAATGCTTGTTTGGTGGTGATTCGATATTGACGGCTATTTAGTGTATAATTGATGGTTATGCATGGTTGATAGTGATGCTTCATGTTCTTGATAAATGGTGAACTATCATGGTTGGGAATGGTTGAATACATGGGACCTATTCCATGCTACATTGATTGTGTATAATTGTCAACACCTCTACTTGGTCCAGGTGCCAATGGAGTAAACAACAGGGGCTGATTGGTGGCATTTGCTGGTATATATTTACATACATGCCCGGAGTTTCATGATCAAACAACAACATCAAACAGTTCTGGCAAAATACAGGTTAATTGATGCTCAAGTGACTTTCAATGGATGGTTATTGGGCCTGTGAATTCATCATTGATAATGGTTCAGTCGATGCATGATGAAGCATGGTTCTGATGGTTGATAAATCAATTGCATGATAACACAGCAAAACATATCAATGAATATATCCAAAAATGATGGTTGATAGATAGAACGTTCATAAATGGTTGATTTACACTCATGACTTATTCATGATGGCCATTGATAAAGTGATTAATAATGAATATGACAAAACTATTAGCGATACATATGTCAAAGAAAACAATAGCAAGGTGGTGGGACCCACAGGCTATATCGTAGAAATTTCAATGAAGCATAGTGATAATATGTGATCATCCATTCTTCACTATGTTCACTATGTTCACTATAATTATCACTAATGGATAACTATTTCACTAATTGATCATCCGTTGTTCACTACGTTCATTATGAACTAATTCATCATTGTTCACCATAATCGTCCATTGTCAAACTGCTTGATGATGGTTCTTGGTGTTGAGTATTGGCCGGCAATAATCACAAATAACCACAGGGTACCTGGAGCTGGCGATGTGGGTTCTGATGATTTACGTGTGGTGAGTAATGATACCTCAACAAGAAAACATCACTAGCAAGCATTAATTGTGATGATTATAGCGTTGATAGATTTGTTGAATCTAGTGATGCTTCGGAGTTTGATGATCAAACAAATCATAGCCACTGGGAACTATCGTCAGCTAATGATTTATTCCGATCATGAATTTATGGCTGTTCGATGATTTTTTGAATCATGGTTCCTTCGTGTATGTTCAGCTAAAGGGAATTTCATCCAGGAGCTCGTGGATGATAGCTGATCGTTTTGAAACAACGGTAAATTGCAATCAGCCAAAACATGACAAACACAAAAGGAAAATTCTTGTACCAAATGTGGTATGACCAACCATAATCAACACCAATTGAGAATGGAATCCCTGCAGAAATTTTATCAACGGGACGTGACTGCTGCTCACCCTTGTCTTTCAACTGATTTGACATCAACAAGGAGGCCCACAACAGCGACCCTGATCTCCACAAATTCATGTACCCCCATCCTTTCAGAAAGAACTATCTTCAGGCACGTCAATTAACCAATTGATTTGATTGGTTCTGAGCGAAGACCTGACATTCGACTGCTCAAACTATGCCATTGTAATCAAAAAAATGTACATAATGATCAACCGTCCCAATTCTTGGGTAGAAAACCTATTGGTTCCACACCGGGCCCATTGTTGGATTTCCGCCTGTCGGCTGGTTGAATCCGTACTGTTCATTGGTTCGTTGCGTCCACCTTGGTTGGTTGATACACAGATCCCATTGCCAGCCACGGGTCGGTGGAAGGATCCGTGGCGGCTTCCATGTCGCGCAACGCGGCGCGTTGCGGGGCTTCGCCTCCACGGATTGACTTCTCCAAGTGGCGGTTCCTGCAAGCCCAAATAAAATGAGGTTAGGAAATAAATGGGGCTCACATCATATACACCAACTATATGGGGATATATCTCTTAATATTTACCAACCGGGGATAACAACCAACAACTATAGGGGATATATACCAACTATATATATATATATGGTTATGAACCAATATTAACTATCAAACCCTCATTGGGACATCAAAATAAGTTGAGATCACAAAATAAGTTGATGATCACAAATAAGTTGGGATATCATCCACTTATCATGGCCTCATTGGACATCAAAATAAGTTGAGATCACAAAATTAGTTGAGACTATGGTTTTACATCGTTTTACTATCAAAGCCAATCAGCCATCTCCCGTTTTTGGATCGATGATGGAAAGAAACATGGAACAAAAAATGAAACCCACGGAGACCTCCATGATGAAAAGAAATGGTATATACTGATCTGTTAGGTCTAAGGTGGCTTCAACCACTACGAAAATTATGAGTCAACCAACCATTTGGTAATAATTACTCTAGGGAAGATAGATAATGTCAATCAAACCACCAACCAGTATCCATTAAACTCCTATATCACCCCTATAGTTGCTTTATTAACCACCATTGACCACTACTATCAACCACTGCTAGTGATGGTCAAGGAGAAGAAAGTTATTTTGGTTTCCAACAGAATGTTCCTGGCCGCCCCGCAGCGACTCCTCAAGAGCATGGAGGCAGCTTCCGCCAGCATGACCGAGGATGTGTCCGACCTGGTCTGAGCTGGGCCAAAAAGTGTGGGGGATGACAGGATGGTGGTTGCAAGCTGCAAGCCATTATCAAATATACCTATATAATGATAGTAATAATATGTATGCAACATATAATGATAATTGATAATACACATAATGGTTCAGACCACCAACCAAATTATGGTTGCTGTCTAATTGGTTGATAGCCGACAACAACAGGTTGAATTCACAACTGTGAAGCAAAAAAAACTGGTCGTGATTTTACTCAAGAAAATGCAACGCTACAACAAACTCCCCAACCCCCCCGACAGCGAAAAGGGAAAGGAAATGCGAAAATCCTGGCGATAAACCGTTTCAAAAATCCAAAGAGGTACAACAATGTATCAACGGCGAGTTGCTGATCATCCTTAACATTTCGGATCCTCATGGCTGCCAAAATCTGCCAAATCATTTTTTGGCATTCCAGCCCAACTACAAAATTGACAAACGTTGCAGGTGTCAATCGAACCGGACATTTTCTTGTCAAGTGCACTCGAGAACTTATGTAACTGCTTGGTAGATGGGTGTTCTGCATGTATCGGATGTATCCGTTTCCAAATATGCAGTGGTCAAGAAACACTTATGATCAGTGATCCCGCAATCAACAAAAACAAATCAATTAAATTTTGCATTGCCAAGCGACGCGTTGTTATTATCGCCACTAAAGCCAGATTGGAAAACGTGCCAAACAAGACCTGTCTTTGTCAACGGCCATCATGTATATAGTTTCCACATGTGGTGGTTCTCATCATGGATTGTGCTTTCACTAGTAACGACATAAACGACACGTAACCGCCAAAACCAATATATACCAACCATTGACAACCAACATCAACCACTGTAAAACGTTTGTACCCATCATTAACCATTACTACCAGCCACTACCATTAACCACTCATAACCATCATTGAGCATCAACCACTAGTTATCTCCCCATTTATTACCATCAACAACCACCATCCTAAACCACTAATCAACCATAATTCACATTAACCATTATGCCAATCACCATTAACCACTAATTATCATTCACATCAACCTCTATACCAACCACTACTAAGCAACATGAACCATTAACATCCATTAACCACAACCACTAACCACTACCATCAACCAACATGACCCGCTGTCTTCCACCAAGCGCATCGCCACCCCGCCCCGTGACCCCGTCCACGCTTCATCCGCCCAGCGACGCAGCTTCCGAGCGCCGCGAGCTCAGCTTGCGCTCGAGGCGTCGCTCCTCCAAAGCCTTGGGAAGGAGGGCCGCCTGGAGGGGAACCTGTGGGTGTTTAGTCGGGTTACTAGTGATGGTGAATAATGGTCAACTAGTAGTTGCTACTGGTTAGTACTAGTTATTGCTAGTGACTAGCTACTACTGGGTTCATAGTCGTTGAAATGATGGTAACTAGTTATTAGTTACTCAAATCAACCCCTTTGACTTGTTTCATAGGGCTACCAACTAGGGTGAACTAGCTAATGTTTATGTTTCATAGGGTTAACCGCGATTCATCACGACTAACTAGTAGTAACCCTATGAAGCACTATGGTTCATTAATCACCACTAGTGGTTCTTTGGGGGTTTTCCCTACTAGTTTCTAGTGGTTGACAATAGGGTTTAATAGTCGTTAGTGGTGGTTGATGATGGTTAATTAATGTTTAATGATGGTTGAATAATGGTCCATTGATTAATGGTTGATAGCAATAATAACTTTTGATTGATGGGGACTCATACTAGTGGTTCAAAGGGGGTTCTATTTATTCATACAATTAATAAAGGAGGACCATACCAGTTATTTGAGGCAATCGATAGTAATTGATACTGTTAACCTATAGTCAGTTGGTATTACATAATAAGGCTACTACTGGATATCAATCACTAGTGGTTGACAGTGCTGATGAATAATGGTCAACTAGTGCTTAGTGGTCAATACTAGTGGTTAATAGGGTTACTACTAGTTATTAGTGGTTGACAATAGGGTTTAATAGTCGTTAGTGCTGGTTATAATGACGATTAAATAATGGTTGGTTAATGGTTGATTGATTCGTATGTTTGATAGCAATAACAACTTTTGATTGATAGGGATTCATACTAGTTGGTCATAGGGGTTTCTATTTCTTCATACAATAAATGAAGGATGACCATACCACTTCTTAGAGGTTATTGATAGTACTTGATACTAGTAACGTAAAGTAGGTTGGTATTATATAATAGCGCTACTACTCGATATCAATTACTCGTGGTTGATAGTGGTGATGAATAATGGTCAACTAGTGGTTAGTGGTTAATACTAGTGGTTATAGGTTTACTATTTGTTCAAAGTGATTGCTACTGGCTGATAACCTTAGCAACTAATGATGAACGTGGGTCAATACTAATGGTTCATAGGGGTTGATATCAAGTACTAGTGGTTGCTAGTGCTTGATAGTGTAGGTTACCAGTAGGTATCAAATGGCGGTTGATACCTATTCTAGGTATCAAACATATAGGGTTATGATGGAAATCAACTTACCTCTTGATAGTGGTTGATAGGAGAATTACCCAAATAATAGTTTAGGTTCATTGTCCTCGTGATCATTAACAAACCATTAACAAGTCGTATGTTCAAGACTAATGAGGTAGGTATGAATTGCCCTCATGAGGGGGCATTCATACGCCTCGGTATGTATAGGCATAGCTGACCATCTGCACATACTAATTGCAAATGTTATCTTCCTAGGCTTAAATGTACATATGTACGTATTGATAAATCTGCAAATGTATATGCATATTTACATACAAAGGAATGCACACGCCTGTATATACGTATGGTGACACGTATGCATGTTCACATATAAACACATGTACCACTCAAATGGTATGATGCCGACCACAACTCTTCCATCATGAATCCGCGGCCCTCATCAAACCCGGTGTTCAATCAATATGAACAACTAAAGAGCGCCGCTCTTCGTGACCAACAACCAGCAATGTAACCCTTACAACTAGGCGGAAGTTTTCCAAGAGCGCAGTGAGCATATTGGAAGGAGAGCCATCTCTGCATCTCTTCACAGTCATTTTTGTCATGGCAGCCCCTCTCAATGCCATCTCTATCTCTCCCATGACTTCTTTGCTCAATGTCATCCTCAAACCCCATCGGGTACATCTAATAATGCAATAAAACATCACAGCGCAAGAGCGGGATCCTTGTCACGTGTAGGAACAAAAGTCAGACTCATGGTAAAAATGCGGGTGGTCTATTAGGGAATTCATCTTCCAGTACTACTGCCGGTGTAGCTAATCGTTGCTAAGCATTACTTGATCCACTATTAACCACTACTAGTCCTAACAATTATCAAAAAAACATTATCATAAGTCATTATCAATCCACTACTATCCAGAAAATGGACCATGATTCATCATGCTCATCCATAGCAGTAGCAACCGTTGCATTGCACATTCTGAGCACCCAAAAACGCCCCCCCCACCAACTGCGTCGTGCCTGAGACCGATGATGCGATGGATCTCCCTGGACCTTGTGACGATAACGCTGCACCTGGCAGTGAAGAGAACTCCGAGTGTTGGGTGACTGGGTTGGTGGTTGCTTGGTTGGGAGGTTGGTTCGTTGCTACACTATGACAAAAGTTGTTTCCTGCGACTCTGGCGAACACAACTCGCGCGGTGGATCGAATTTCCGGGTCTTTTTAATTAGAAGTCTTTTAATGCATCCACAGGCGATCCGTGACCCACACATCACACCGTTCATGTAGGAGTCTATGGGGAAATTTTTGTCATCGAAGCGGCAAGAAGAAAAACTTTTGTTATAGTGTTGTAAGGGGGCTGGTTGGTGGGTTACCAGTACTTGTTCGTTAAGTGCTGGTTGGTTGGTTGGTTGGTTGGTTGGCTGGCTGGTTGGTTGGTTGGCCAATTGTGTTACTTGGCTTAGTCACTATGTGAACAATTGCGCAGCATAATTGACCGTTATGAAACATTGATAACGTATGAATCCTTACTAATCCACCATAATCGATACGAAACTGGCCATTTGGTGCTGCTTGTTGGATCATTATGAGACATTTTTAGCTGTAAAGGAACCATCAAAAATCAACTTCAGGGGATGGTTTGCTTGTGCTTGGGTTGGGATATTCCCAAGAATTCCATCTCTTCTGGTGACTTTGCCGATGGACCAAGGTGCCAGGTCTCTCCTAAAGATCTGGATCTCATAGCCTACCTGGCCCAAAAACTTGGATCCGAATCACCAACTTCAAACCCATCTCGCCTGCTTCTCGAGGTGTTCCTTCGTTCGTCTAGCCTGCCACAGATTTCGCATGAACATGCGAAAAGGATCTGATTCCAACCCATGAATCTGAGTAGATCGATTCCATGTAGATGTTTGCCAGTATTAAGCACCTTAAGCACGCAATAGTTGTTTGAGCATTGTCAAGATTCGCCACTGAATCAAAAATCACAATTTCCGGGGTCTTTATCCCACGCATCAAGTCTGATGTCAAATACAAGTTATTGTCCTGGATAGCAAACTAAATCACTAGGAAAGTCATTCCAAACATCGAAAAAACCATGTGTCCTACTGATTCCCCGGTTGTGATTGTTGATATATTCACAACCAACCACAAACACAATGTAAACCATACTGATTAGCACATCTTGCTGGTCGTGGTTGCTTGCCCTCAAACCTGCTTCTGTTTCATCAGCAGTCAATCCCTGAATGCCTAATTCCCGAGGTGAATCACGGCTGTAATCCACCATCATGATCTCCTGCTGGCGGTCCATCTTGGTCCGGTGTCTCAGGCGAGCTTGAGAGCTTCCTCCTTGGTAAGGATCTTAGCTCCAACCGTTAGGTCGTAGGCACCGCGAGGTTGTCGGAGCTGTTGGGTGAGTGTGGTGATTGCGGTCCTGAGTTGTTGGACTGCGGTTGTGAGTTGTGCGAGTTGGTGTTGGAGTTGCTGTGGGTGTTGTTGCATGTGTCGCAGGAAAGTGTGTGTTCCGCTGTGGGTGTTGGGGCGCCCAGGGGCGCATTGCGGTGGTTGTTGTGGGCAATTTTCAGCCCGTCCCAGGTGTAGTTGCCGGTGGCCATCCTCTTCACCATCTCCCTCTCCTTGACGCGGATAGGTCCGAACTCGGGGGCGTTGCCCTTGGTGAAAGCGACCAGGCTCTTCCCAAGATCGATATCATCCAGCAAGTGAACAAGGGAAGCCATCATCTTAGGGGATCCTTAACTCAAAGGAAAGTCCCGGCTAAGTGTCGGCAGGAATGCGGAACCACATGAGATCATAAATTCAAGCCAGTCAAGCTTGATATTCTCAACTTCTGGGACCATGAAATCAAACATCCTGGATATCGGTCTAGTATGCCAAATTGCAGAGCCACTGCTGCGCTTACGAAAGAAACTCGTCAGTATATATGTGGTTGTGAAAGTGTTTCTAATCTGAATGTACCTGTGCACATTCTGCCATCGGGGCATGTGCAAGCCGTCAGCAAATGGAAACCAAAGCATGGACACATCGTTCATTGTAACGTATATCCACGTCGATAAACTATATGGGTAAACTGTAAACAGTCTGTGCATGAATCAGTCGCGATTCACCATCAAATATGGGCAGTTCATGAACATACCCCTTGGCATGGGCCCACACCGAGCCACTAGAACTGTCCGACTTGCTCTGTCGCCCACGTCTTTTTGATGTTTATCTCTGCATCTGCATATCTCTAAGCTAGGCGTAGACCTACTATCCAGTTTTACCTGATTCTGCTGGGCGTCCGTCTCATAACAAGAGTGGGGAACTGATCACAAAGACGTCTCACGTACTTGTAAAAGACCCGCTTTCGCGGAAATTCATAAATGTAGACTGTAGAGTTCCTAAACAGAACAAAGCCAGTCTGTGCGGAAAACGTAGAGACATTGACCATGTTATTTGCTTTGCTGTCCCCTCAGCAAAATTAAAAAACATGATGCAATCAATGCTTGTCCAGGTCAGGGGTGTACGTCATGATGGACTAGAAGGTGTAGCTGCGCCTTCTCAAACAAACCAGGGCATTGCCAGGCAACCTTCCAGGTCCGTCATATGTTTGAATTGTTTGTTGTATGAAAGACCTGGAAGGTGTCATGTAGGCAACCATGTATCTCAGTAAATTGTTGTAGGCAACCATTTTGCATTCAGTAAATTCTTGTAGGGAACCATTTTCACGCATTTATCATCCCAGACATTTGCTGTATTTTCTTGGTCTATCGTGGTGTCGTGTTTGACTAGAACTACACAATGACAATTTGTTAATTGATTATCATCTTTAGTGTTTGATGATAATTTTACTAGCCAATTGGTGTTGATGATAATTTTACTAGCCAATTGATGATAAAATGTGTATGATAACAATTTGACAATTGCAATTATGATGCAAAAAAAACACTACAAACAAAAGTACAAGCAATCCCACTACCCACACGCTTTGAATTCCTGGAATGCGTCTACTCAGAATAGAGGTACTACTGGGTGGTGCCATCATGACATCAGCGACCATTCCAACGGGCATCGGTATTTTTTTCAGCTTGGAAGCTGTCAGCATCATAGATTTACCCCTACTCGTGCTATCAATCTCACCACTGTCAACACTTCCCAACTGCGCTAGTTCGCTGAACTGTTGCTGGCCCAAGGAACCGGTCCCAGTTGTACCCCACCTTGTCTTCTCGAAGTTTCTCTAACGATTCTCGTTCTCTTCGAAACATCAGTTTCAATGCGTCCCATTTGTCGTGTTCCTGGTATGGAATCAGGCTGAGGCTCGAGTGAAATGCCACATCAAAAGAAGATCACTGCTGCGAATGCCCTGGTACCTGAACGACCATCTGCAAACAACTTGTAGAATTGTCGACCAAATGGGGGCTCCAAAGGCAGCAGAGTCCACTAGCGATTGCCATGGGTATGAACAAGACCTGATCCTTCAGCACGTTTACCAAGCCATATCAGCGGGGACAGCATCGAGCGGCCGTTTTTGACCATGAATCACCAGTATCAGTATCATTCACAAGACAACCATTGACCCACCGGTGGTACAACAACAACAACAACAACAACAACAACAACAACAACAACAACAACGACAACAACCGGCTATTGACGATGCCTGGGTTCATATCTTGGAGAATGAGCAGGTCTTTGGGAGGACCGGGTTTCTGGGAGGTTGTCTGCACAGGATTGAAATCCAAATCATTTTTGGCACCCAACCCCCTGATAAGTTCATACCCCCTGCTGCTTTGCTGCTCTGAATAATATCAACCATGAGAAGACATGACACAAACCAGCCATGATTCATCGGGATTCGCCAATATCCATCACCATGATTCACCAAAATCAACGATGATCAGTACTACAGAAAAATCCTCTGAACCATCACTTGTTCCAGAGGGGGACGACGCCAACCAAATATTGACCGGATTAACAAAAGCACTATGGACCATCATTAACCTGGCATTAGCTGGCACCAGCATTAGCTGGCACCAAATGGCCGTGTTTGACCATGACTGCGAGTTCTTCCAGCGATGACACCACACAATTTGTCAACCATGATTGGCCAACATTGGCTTAGCAATACTATGAATGAATACTCTTAACCATCAAGCATGGTCAACTAAGCATCAAAGCTTCATCTATTCACCCATATCACACCAAGAATGTCGAGCATCACCAGTAGCTGTCAACATTGAGGATGAATGATCGATCAACCAACCATCTATTCTACAATTGACCAACATACCAAGCAGGTTAAGTATAATAACTAATAACCATATAACCAGTCGCTGGCATTAGCGATGAATGATCAACCAACCACCAACGACAACCACCAACGACAATCACCAACGCCAACCACCAACGATCTTCACCTGGCCACGATCGCGATCGCGCAAGCGCACCGCACCGTGCCGTCCTGCTTCGCTTTGTTCATCTTCAAGCGCCGCAGCTCCTTCTTGGCTTTGCCGCATCGGAAGGCGCCCTGTGCCGTTTGGCCAAGCGCGACTAGCAACCAGCAACGGTCGGAACGGGGAAGCAAGCTGATGGACCAGCGAAAATGACCCTAGTGGTGGATGATGATCACCATGATGGTAGCTAAGTGGTTACTATCACAAGTGGTTATAGTCTTGGGCCTCGGGATAGAAGAAATTATTTGAATATTTTCTATCTATGGTGGCGCGAATGTGCTCCAAAATACCATCAATATCTTCTATCTAACCCTGCAATTGTGTGTAAAGTTATCGTTCGGAGACTACTTTTGACTCTGAATATCTTCTATCTATGATGGCTTGCAAATCCTTTTTTGGAAGAGGCAGTCTCTTTGCAGCGGCGGAACGGATTTGCAGCATTTGTGTGCCCAAAGAACATCATTGCTATATAGTGAGTAGGCTAATTTCCAGGAAGCCAAGACATTGCGACCAGCTTGTGTGTTTTCATCCGGGTTGGGGAAAAGAGTTTGGCTGCTCTGCCGGGGTTGTTGCCCCACCGCAACTTAGATGAGCAATGCTTGGGTTGGATGATTTTGGATCTTTTTCACTTCGCAAAGAATTCCTTCTATTTATACTTGGGTTGCCCTGTGGCCAATATCTTCTATCTATACCTGGGTTGCCTTGTGGCCAATACCTTCTATTTACCCCAGCCAATTTTACGAAAACAACACGTCAGCATCCTTGGTATATCTTCTATTTATCCCTGCACGATTTTACGATGAAATTTACTCTCTTCTATATTGGAAATTGTCTCAATATCTTCTATTTCAAGGTACCGCGCTATAATGATGATAAATGGTGGTTGATTGTAAATGATGGTTGATTGTAAGTGGTCTAACTGGCTTGATTATGAATAGTTGATGGTACTCCTTCACCATGATGGTTAATGGCTAGCAATGGGCACCAATTGTGTTTAAATGGATGGCTGACCGTCGAAGAATTGGTGGCCAATCATGGATCGGAACCATGAATTGTGGTCGATTTGACATGCTTAGAGGCGGTTAATAGCGTCAATACTGATTGTAGTCATGATTATTTGGAATCATGATCATTGACAAGGTTGAAAGTGATTCTATCGTGATTTCTGATTAAGGATTGCTAATCATGAATGATTTATGGTTGATGGTTGGCAGCTAAGGATGTCCATCGTAATGCCTAAAGATTGATCATAATTAATCATAATTGATAACGGCCATTAACGGTCAACAATCCGCCCAAACAGCTTGTACCAACGGCAAGGATTTGGACAGCAACTATCCACAAGCTGACCTGACCCCCAATGTATGAGCAATGACACGAACATATCCATACATGTTGGGAGAATCCAGCCACTCTTCCATGTCATTTTCAGTGCAGCAAAATCGCAAGCAATCAGCCGTATCCCAAAGGACCACGCACCATGATACTCCCAAATTCGTAACTATGGTTCAAAAACAGCTTAATCAAATAACAAACCCAAGTTGTTATCTAATAACCCTGGTTAAATACTATCACCCGTGATGAAAACCTTCCAGCAATGCCCATGAATCATCATTATATCAACCCTGTTCGGTGGCTTCCGTTGATCCCCTGCTCAAACTTGAACTTTCAGTTGACATACTGAGAATCCGTCGCCAAAAACACTCAAAACACCTAAGGAACTGTGGCTGTGACCCAACCAATGTGGCTGTGGGTTGATACCCTGTACCCCAGGCAGTTCACATCCCATGATTGACCAGTCACTTGCTGTGATGTTGGCCATGTGTTCGGAGCTGGTGGCTTGACCCATCCCCACAGAGTTGGTATATCCCCTATCCTTGTTGGCCCTCATCACTTATCATCAACCAACAACCAGCCAGAAAACCAGCCAAGTATCATCAATGATTAACCACCTAGATCCGGCTAGTTGACCAGCCAATGATATGCCAACTTCCATAGGTCCCTGGCGTTTCGATGGGCAGCCGCCCGGGACCAACCATGGATTTTTTGCAGGGCCCAGGCGTATCAGTGGTGGCACCATCCTGATGGCCGCCGCCTGGATCTTCATCGCCGCTCGGGTTCTCTGTTGGAACTCAACTTCTTGGAGTCGCTTGGACGTCAGCGACGCCTTCCGCGAGTCGGGAAAATACATTGGCTCGTGTGGGGCGGACCAGTGACCATTATACATAACATGTAACCAAAGAACACCAAAGAACGTCAACTACCATCCTATATCATTCTTTGGTTATGTTTAACTGGTAGTTGATGTAGTTGATCACCACCTATCCTCACCTGGTAGATGTTTAACTGGTGGTGACCACCAATACCATTCTACTGGCAAATGTTATTGACTACCAGTTTATCAACAACCACCGGTTAATCAACTACTGGTAGTTGATTAGTTGACCAATCAGTTTATCAACTAAACATTACTATTATCATCTGTAACCATCAGTTAAACATCACCAAAGAACGTCAACTACCATCCTATATCATTATTTTGTGATGTTTTACTGGTAGTTGATGTAGTTGATCACCACCTATCCTCACCTGGTAGATGTTTAACTGGTGGTGACCACAAATACCATTCTACTGGTAGATGTTATTGACTACCAGTCAATCAACAACCACCAGTTCATCAAGTACTGGTAGTTGATTAGTTGACCAATCAACTATTAGTTGACCATCAACAACCACTGGTTAACCAATCAACCATTAGTTAATCAACCAGTTAATCAACTATGCTTTGGTGGTTAACTAATGGTTGACTATGGCTTGGTCAACTGGTTACCAATCAACCATAGTTGGTTACTGGTGGTACTACCAACTACTGGTACTTATTAATTACTGGTTAGTTAGCTAATCTACTGGTTAGTTAACCTACTGGTGGTGATTAATTACTGGTTAGTTATTAAACTACCAGAGTTATCAACTAATAGTACTTATAACCAATCAACAACCATTAGTGAACCAATTGATATTAGTTAGTTAAAGTTAAATCAATATTAGTTAATCAATTGGTTCACTAATGGTTAATCTACTGCTAATATCAATTGGTTAACTAATGGTTGATCAGTTAGTTAACCAACAGCCATCAGTTAAATCAATATTAGTTAATCTACCGCTTTGGCTGTTTATCACCTTTCCTCACCACTCACCACCCCGCCTCCTGCAACCTGCGCTTCTGCCGCTCCACGCGTTGGCGTTCCCTGAGCGCGTGGAACGCCAAAGGAGATCAGAAAGGGTGAGGTTTCAAACACGCTAAAGCAATGGTAAAACAAGGAGGTTATGATATCCTATAGGTAGTTGTATGTGGTTATAATATCCTATAGGTAGTTGTATGTGGTTATAACATCCTATAGGTAGTTGTATGTGGTTATAATATCCTATAGGTAGTTCATGGTTATACTATCGATGATTTCATTGATGGTTGATGTATTAGTGGTTGTTGAATGCTTCCTCGGATGATTTATGTATGCCTTCTGGCCTTCTGGTATCTTTTGGTTGTTAAGTTGTGGTTGTTGTGATGGTTTGGTTTTTCAATGGTTGCAAAACGATTGTTTGATGGTCGGGTGGTGGTTGTGTAATGGTTGCTTCATAGTTGTTTGGCAACATGGTAGTCGATTTTTGAATTGTGGGTGTTTGATGGTTGATCCATTTAGTTGTGATCAATGCTGAATCAACGCCTGATAATGCTTACAAACCAATGATGCTTGGTTTTTAAGATGTTAGCAACGCACACAGTGATAACGGTGTTTCAATATCGTTACGGTCACTGTTGCTGATGGCTGAACATGGCCAAGAAAAACGGTTAATGATGGGACAAATGCCTGATGGCTAATGGCTGTCCATCGGTGGTTCGTACTTCAAGGTTGAGAGAAATTCAATTTTGAAACAATTCCTCGTTGGGGAAGGCCAATGATGAATTTCATCTGGCTATGAGTCAAAACCCTGTACCCCTGGTTCCCCCATTATTAACCATTGTTTTCCTTCTTATTGTTGGTCTTTATCCCTCGTAAACTTGGTTGGTTAACTGCTTGACCCAGCTCGCCATTTTGTGTCAACAACCTATCCAACCAGCTATCCAGCTATCCAGCTATCCAACCAGCGATCTTTATACAACCTACAACCTATCCGTGAACATCATCAGTGTCACCCGCTATCCATGACCAATCCAACCAACCCCTCGGTGCCGCCAAGCAGCTGCTGCACCGCCGCGAAACGCTTGCGAGTGATGTAGCCTCGCCAGGACGCTTGCAACCTGGGCGCGGTGGCAGTTTGGCAGCAAGAAACACGTCATGACTCACAGTAGCTAAGGAGCTATAGAGCTATGGAATATAACTAGCATATAGAATATAACTAGCACGTGGTAGCTATAGATCACCACTATTACTAATTATTCATGATAGTAAATAGATCACCATATGCTTGCATATGGTAACTATAAAAAAAACATATAGTAGCATTTCTCAGCTATGGCCATAGATAATAAAGTAGCATATAGTAGCCATAGAGCGGTATATGGTGGTATATAGAGGTTGTATCATAGCTATAGAACCCATAATGGCGAGATAGTTGCAAAAGGGCTCGATAATGCGGAATGAGTGGTATGTAGTGGTTGCAGAATTGTAATGCAACGCTTGCTAATAGCCATGGAGTGATTACACGGTGGTGGAACAAAGGTTCTGCAATGGTAGATAACGGTGAGATCATGCTTATAATTGACTGAGTAGCATGGTAGTAAGCTGAGATATTCACAGTTTATGATTGGTAATGATGGCTCTCATGGTAATGTCAAAAACTGAGCGGTTGCGTTACTGTAGTATGGTTGATGATGGTTATTGAGCTGTCTAACAATGAATGGCAATGCTTCATAATGGACAATCATGCTTACAGTGAAATGGGTTACTAAATGTCCCGTGGTAATGCTGCTGCTGCTGATGGATTTACTATCTGAACCCCCATCAAATGATGTTTTCCAACCACAACAACGCCGAGGTTCGTGGCATAACTGGACAAAAGTAATGAGAACAAAGGCAGGAACAAGTGTCGTGCTCTAGGACCCATAAGGGTTTGTCCATGGTGCTACCTACCAACCATCTAAGGTGATAAGTTGATATAGAAGTAAACTGTCACCAGCATTCGGGGTACACCGTTTTGGGACAAGCCAAGGAATGAGCTCAGTCATAGTAGACGACGTGACATAGTCAACAAAATCGAAAAGCAGCAGTGATCAAACTAGCAAGCAAAACCGTCGAAAAATATGCATGGGAGTTCGCTCCTAACAATGTTGGATTATGTTCGATTAGGAGTTAGCCGCAAGAGATAAAACTGATCTCGGGATACCAGTGCCTGACAGATCACTGCCATTACTATTGCAATACAACTATCGTATCTCTGCAAGAGGAAAAATCAATATCATCTACCCGTCTTACTTCCATCTTTGTGGTGATAATGACCACCCCCAACTGTACTCACCAACATCTACGGTCCCTGATCCATGATCTATTCTGGGCAACCTCCATCTGATGACTTCTGCCATGGTTAGACATGTCTTAAACCTTCTCAAAACAATGGTTTGCAATCTACCAAATAATCCTGTGAACCATGCCCCAATAGATTAGCAGTTAATCTATTGAAACATCCGTAGAAACGGTCTGTTTCCACCGGCCAAAGTATTCAACAAATCATATATGTTCAAATATATCAAATGAAAATAATCAAGAAAACCATCACTATGAAACCCTTTTTCGGCGTCTGTTTAAGTTTACACACCGTTGTCGGTGACCAGCAGCTTGAGCATCACTACCAATCAAAAATGCGTTCGTTTTTTGATCAAATTCGACTGGTTGGTGGTTTCAACCCCTCTAGCGCCACTGGGTCGATCGCTGCCTGAAGAAGGCAAGCAGCGTCCAGGAAGCTAGCTAGAACTGACAGTTTAAGGCAAACGATTGTGCCCCACACAGTCTTTGCCTCAGTGCCAGCAGGTTTTGAACCTGGGAGGCCGAAACATCATCACGCCAAAGATTGGCATCAAACACCCATTGGAACAACCTAATTGGAGCTGAACTTGTGCCAGCTCCACCCCTCATGTACAACTCAAAATGTGCCGTGGCAGGCTGGTCAATGAATGACTCGCGCCACTGTACCGCAGTGATGACCATCAAGCCCTGTAGAATCTTCAGCAATAGGACCAGGATCTGCAGCAGCTGCGTCACTCGGAAGCCTGGCGTCTGGCTTGCAGTGGAAGCAACGATGCCCAACCACGCAATATTCCAAAAGCAATCCGACCATTCCATTTCAGCAGAGGTTGAGTCTCCTCTAGAGCTTGCAACAGTATTGGTAGGAAGTAAGGCTTCCTTCGGACCCTGCAGCACACGTCCCACTGTGACTTCACAAAAGCTGTCACTGCACGGAAAATGACAAGTCGATAGGTCACCTTCACTCAGATACTCAGCGTGGGGAAGGGCAGCAGCATCTTCAACACCCCATTGTCCGGCGCGAAGCCCAGCCAATATTGCAGCATGAAATGAAGATAGTGCCACTCGATCGTCATCACTCCCCTTCTGTGCAGCGAATCCCACTGTAACGGCAGAGTTCACCCGAGTGCCGTGCCCCAGCCCAGTGTCAGCCCGCTCTTGGCACAAGCAGCCAAGATGAGTGAGCAAGACAACCCAAGGGCCCCAAGCCATGGTGAAGACCACCAGCAACGAAAGCTCGGTGGTACCAGCCCTAACTGGACCTACGACATGGCGGCATCCCCCTCAAGGCTCAGCAGGCACGGCCGCACCTTGGTTTCAACCCCTCTGAAAATTGGTGTCAAGTGTTAACCAACCAACCATTTGTTCATACCGAAGAAAATAAAACATGTTCCACACCACCAGCCAGTCAATCATTTCAAGCCTGAATTGCAGCATTGATCAATGGTTCAGCGGCAGTTTCTAACCACTGCTGAGCCCCCCATCCCTTAGCATCCCGGCTTCAACGCATAGATGGTGAGCCGTTGCGTCTCCCGCTCCTGCAGTATCTTACGCGTGGCCTCAGCGCGAGGTGGGTGACATTGGCAAGTGGAAGGGTGGCCCGTAGCAAGTTTGCAAATGCAATTGCGAATGATAACTGGTTGGTGGTTTGAACCCCTATAAAAAATATACGTCAACCAACCAAGTGTTAATGATAAGTATAGGGAAAATAAAGAATGTTTCAAACCACAAACAAGATAAGGTTTGCAAAACCCTACTTGTATCACCAACAATACTGGGAACCAAAAACATCAATGGGTGGAGTATACAAATCAAATTAATGATGGAAATCGTCTACTACCAACAAAGGGCATCAAAGGCAAACGTTATCAATGGCAAACGGTATCAATGCCAAACCGTGCCAATGGTTCTAATTGACGTAATACGGCTGCAAATGATACCAGTACTCGTATCTATACTACAGTCACATCTGGCTTGTTGAAGAAGAAATCGAACGCGCACCAATGTAGCCGAGCCAGACTTGGCTGCGCGGGAGGTAGTTGTCTGTCAGCGGCTGGGTGGTCCGCACCCCTTCCCGCCCGTATGACACCTCCACTCCAAAGGCCAGAGGGTACAACGCCTCATTCACGCGGGTGAGTCTTGGCCAAACGTGGTACACCAGCAGGATGACCGCGCCACCTTCGTATTCCGGGCGCTGCGACCACAGCCATTCTCCCGAAATGGGGTCCTCAGAGCCAAACGGATCAGCATCACCCGATGCGCAGCTCAGGGTAGCAGATCCCCTTCAACGGCTGTTCACTCACCGGCTTCACGTCCAGGCGCCACAGCCATCTCCTATCGGAGATACGACACTGCAGCAGTCCAGGACTGAGGCTTCTTGGCAAAGCCAAGGACAAATGGCGAGCTGGTTCAATATTAACCAACCAGCAATGGGGATTTTGACCAACCAACAATAAGGAAAACAATGGCTAATGATGGGGGAACCAAAGGTACAGGGTTTTGACTCACTGCCAAATTGTCCCACAATTCATCACGAAGTATGATGTCCCGAACAGCCGTTGTGTACTCTATGTGATTGCCCGCATTGTCATACTACGGACTGTTGGTGCTACCTTACTCATGGATCATGGTTCTTTAACCATCATCAACTGCAATTAGCAATGATATTTCGCTAGTATTGCTTGTAACTATCCCCTATCATTGCTATGAATCACCCATCATCAATCATAATTGCTGGTTCTCAACCATCAATTCACCTTGATCAAGAATTGAAAACTATTAGTTCGCCCTCACTTATCTACATCATACCCATCAGCCGTCAGCCATCATTCACAATCATTGACCGTCATCAAAAATCATCATTGCTCATTGCTGTATCATTATTCAAAATAGTGATTTACCATCATTATTAGCTAATTATCATTAATTGTCATTGACCATGATCGCAAAAGATGATTCATCATCATTCACTATTCATATTCATTTCAACCGTACCTATCACGCCTTGATATTAACCATCAATACTGGTAGATCCATATTAATAAACTACCCTCAGTTTACCTGCTTAATAACTGGTGATACATCCCACATATTGGGGTGGTGTCTTCCTATGGGCCCATCAGCTATTAATATTGTTTTCGATGAAGAATGGATCCAGCAGCATCCAGCAGCTATTAGCCATATGGGATTGTCAAACAATGGTGCACCCAATGGCAACTGTTTCCCTCTCGTCAATGGCGAACTGAAGTTGGGTGGTGATTGTGGGTACGATCATGGCTACAGACAACCCCATACAAGGTGGGCCCCCTGGTTATAAGTTGATTAACAATAAGCCACTTAACTATAGTTATATCTACCATAAGTGATAGTTACCCTAGTTATAAGCCAACAGCTAACTAAGGGGGCCCACCTTGTATCTCTATTGTTCAACGATCATCATGCTGGCCAGCATTAAGTCATTAAAAAGATATCATCGTTGGGCTCCCGACTTCGATCTGCAGCTGCTTTGCGCGGGACTGGCGGGGAAGACGTGAGGCTGCCAGTTGAGGCTGGGAAAAAACGATTTTGGTTTGGGTGAAGGGTTGGTTGAAAATGGTGGTTAAGAATGGTGGATTGATGGTCAATTGATGGTGATTTGATGGTCAATCGATGATGCGGTGATGGTTTGTGAAAAATACAGTGGTTACTGATGGTAAATAATGGTTCATAGTGACTAATAATGATTAAATATGATTAATATTTTTGCTACAGTAATGGTTCATGATGCTCACTGAATGATTGATAAAAATGGTTGACCATCAAATTGACTAAAAACAATGATTGATTATTGATTTGGTGATGATTCATGAAAATGAATGACCAGTGACTAATGATCACAAATCATCAACGACAAATTAATGATTGATGTTCTTACAGCGCACGTGCTGCATAAGAATCTTTTTTATAAGACTTTAAGGGGCTTGGATTTGTTCCACCCGTATGGGGTGTGAATGCTGCTTCCTTACTCGGCTCAGAAATTCAGGGCCCTCAATTAGGGGACTTGAATTCGTAACAACACTTGTTTTCCATGTGTGGGAAAATTTGGGAAAGCTTTGAACTGGATGACTCATGTCTGAAAAGAATTGCAGCTATTCAATGTTATATTCTATAATCATGAATAAAAATACTATACTTGTTTCATGGACAAAAATGCTTCCTTTCTATATAGATACAAACAACGATGGTTAATTAATAATGGAAAACAGGGACTCATCAATGGCGGCCCAAAGACGGTCAATGATAGTGCATTATGGATTATTGTGGGTGGTTAGACATAGTTCATACGAGGTAATTTCCCGTTGATAGTGTTAGCACCTTCAATACCATACTGGTGAACGCCGGTTGATGTTGCATCTGGTCCATGCTAGTGATGACGGTGTCTGGCCATCGCTAGGAGTGGCTAATGTTGCTTGATGGTTGAAACTGATGAATGTGTGTTCGTAAGTGATATTGGTCGATATTTTTCCAACAAATATTGAACATGATTGATGTGATGATGGTTAAGGATTCCTGTTGATCATGGTTTACAATATATAATAGTTACAGAGGTGTACTTATCGCAAAGCAAGGCCTATGGTAAATAATGATGGACACATAGTTGACGGTAATTTCTTATTGTCCTTAATGCGTAGGTCGACATGGCATACATGGATAGTCAATGGTTAGTGATAGAGGCCAATGTCCAACAACAACCCCAGCAATATAAGAGATGCACACACACACACATAAACCACAATTGCTTTGACGAAATACTCAGCTGGCAGAGCTGACCTCCAGCGAGGTCCACTGCATCAGCGAAGTGGAATCAATTTATAGGTTGACCAGTTCAGATTACAGGGGGCGAGCTAAAACCCACGATCATAAACCATAAACTACAATGCTAAATAAGCTTAGAAATGGCAAATAGCAGTTGAGAATGCTTGAAACAAATTTAGTAACCAACCGTGCTCTTGGTACCGACCTGTGCAAATGGGTTGAGTATCTCATGGCTCTGCATCAATCGCAGCATGCCCTTTGCGATGTTTGTCCACCCATTTGCTGGGCATATCTGGCTATGGCATCTTATGACATGACCCACTTCCCTGTAGCCTTCCCACAAGACGGTCCACATATGGTCCTACCAAACAGGTAGTTCGGTTCACCTGGCATTTCAGGACCTCAGCCAGCATCCATATTGAGTAGCCATGACCCCATCCAAACTACTTCCAGTGTACAGGGAAAGCATCAATGACTTGGCTATTAATGAGCAGCATGATCTCATGATGGCAGGATTTTCTGGAAAGGTACTGGGTGATTCGGCCACTTGCATAACCGGGAGATATCTCCAGATGTAGGGGAACATGGCCGATTGACCAGTCAGAGCTAGCATGATACACTTACCAAACTAGCGAACAAGGATAAAACACCAACAGAACCTCCTGCTACCAGTAGCTCCAGATCGGCTGATAAACTGGATGATTTGGGGGTACCCCTATTTCAAGAAACCATCATATCTGCCAAATCATCCTTGTTTTATAATCATCATTAGTAATAAACCAACCATTTTTCGGGGTTCCCTTCTTACAAGAAACCACCATATGACGGTTTCTCAAAATAGGGAACCCCCCAAATCATCCATTAATAGTTATTCATAGTAATATACCAAGCATTTTTGGGCCCCCTATTTTGGGAAACCACCATATCTGTCCCCTGTCACACGTGTCGTTTCACGGCCCCAGCTCCACACCGCTTCCAACTGCCGCCTCTTGCAACTGCCGCTGCTCCTGCTCCTGTCTCTTCCGGTCCCTGAGCGAAGGCACGTCCAAAATATCAACCCCTTCAGGACAAAGCATATGGCGAGCGACCGGGTCAAGCAGTTAACCAACCAACCAATGGCTAACTAGCTGGTTATAATGGATGGTTAATGGTTAATAATAGGGTATAATAACTAACAATAGTAGGGGATATAAGGGATACACCAGCTGTATTTGGCTATGGGTCAAGCAGTTAACCAACCACAATAGGAGATAATGACCAACCATTTTATAGGGAAAGCAATGGCTAATGATGGGGAACCAGGGGTACGGGGTGAACTGACCCACAGCCATATGCTTTTCAATGTTGGTACCTGAATAATGATGATTAGTTCCAATCATGATGATAGGGAATGATATTAAACCATATCTTTTCATTTGTTCCATCATTGTATTTGTTTCAAACCACATCTTTTTCAATGTTGGTTCCAAAGATTGATGATGATTGGGGAACTAACCATAATAGGGAACCTAGTATTCCCTAGTATTTTCCACTAGATTCCAGTATTCCCTAGTATTTTCAATGTCAGTTCCAAAGATTAGTGATGGATTAATGACCGATTATTACTGATTGGTTGGGTTCAATGTTGGTTTCTTATCAATGATTAACAATAGGGAATCCTAGGGATAAGACCCAACCATAGTGGTTGATGCTGGTTAGTGGCTTCCGGTTTTCCCTCTAGAAAACTGATTGGTTCTTTCAGCTATCAGAAAAACACCAACAAGGATTGCTTGGGTCAAGGGTGATCACCTTCGGGGACAAACCTGTAGCAAATTGCAAAAAGACTGTTTGAAATAACTTCAACAAACAGTTCCCAATTGTTATAAAAACAAGAACCTAAATGTTGGTTGCAGCCATCTAGCCAACAATTTTTACCAAACACTGTTGGGATTCTTGGCTACAGTAAGCAATGCGTTAGATTCAGCTTATTGTGCCCCCATTCATCACCACCATTCCCCCGCTGCCGAGCATCTCTTGCTGTTGCAAGAACCAACGTCTGGTGACCTTGCCGCGACGAATGGCTTGCAACCTGCGGCAAAGCTGATGGCACCAAGGGCGATCGTGTGGGCTCTATGCCCCACAACCACTCAAACTCAATTTTGGGCATGTGTGACACAGCGAGTCAGAACAGATGTGTGTGGAAAAGAAAACCCCGCCAACACTGGCGCAAATCAACATTTGGATTTCAAATTACGCGTTGGCAGACTGTAACACGGTCATCAGTACATTATACTATGCTACAAGTACCTGAAACAAAAGTTGACTATCTTTGAAACAAAAGTCGATTACATATACATTATGATACAGAACGTTGCAATATTTCATTGTAATCTTTCAAATTGTGTGTGTCGCGTGAAACCATGCCTCCTAGAATATTCTACATTTTGTCTGTAATCAATTTCGGGGAAAATCCAAAAATAAACTTAACCAGGTCGATTCAAGGCCACAAATGGACCATGCACCTGTGGCGATAATTGTGATCACCAATGCCAACATTACAATTGCCCCTGGAAACTGCTGCTTCCCTTCATGGTTGGGTCACTCAGGATGGTAACTGAGGTTCCCCCAGAACTGTAGACACACTCATGACTCGAGGTTGTTTCAATGAACTCCATCTTGTGTGAACAGGTTGTGGTCCTTTACGGCTGGCTTTTTGAGGAGAAAACAACTACCGGTTACACGCTGATAACATCATAGTCTACACACAGACTGCCTTCTACTTGGTCATTGTGCACAACGCTGACCAGCTCGCTGCTGAAACATCCAACTGCTAGGCTATCAACAACCTGAAAAGAACAAACTGACCTCACCAGCCTTGGCCAACCAACCTTCACCAACCAACCTTGGCCAACCAACCTTGGCCAACCAACCTTGGCCAACCAACCTTGGCCAACCAACCTTGGCCAGCCAACCTGGGCCAACTCCACTGCCTCAATCAGCATGCCACCAACCTCCACCTTTCCCAATGCCCCGCCTCAGGGTGCAAGCCCCCATTCGCCGCTGTTCCTGCTCAGCCATTCTCTGGCGCATTGCCTGGGAACCAGCAAGAAGCAAGGGCCCTGTGCTACCACTGGTGACTTTCCTGGTAAGGTATAAAGGATCAACCAGCCACTGGCATGGTTCTACTGGTAAAGGAAAATCCAATATGACTCCATTAGTTCAACTGGTTCAATGTTTCTTAGATCTGATCTCTGCTATGTAAAACTGCCGAACATTTGTGGAACGCAAAGCCCGCCCCCCAAGTTCGAAGGGCCCTTTCCTGGTGGCAAAAACCTTGGGTAGTTCTTGCACATTGGGAGTAGCCTTTTTCAATCTGAGGTAATGATTGGTAAGGTTCGTATCATGATGTATTGTAGAAATGTTCAAAACAAAGTGAGGCTTGGTGTGAAATAAGCATCACTGACAATGAAAATTCACCATCGCTGGACTGATGTCCCATAAGCCATCCTGCTCAATGACCAGATGACCCCCGACTTGATAAAACGGTGGTACTTTGATCAAGCGATTCCACCAAAATTTTCATTTTGGTCCAAAATGGCTTGATCATCCCCAACATGCTCGACTTGCTGTTCTCAATGCTGCTCAAGTGGCCGCAACGCTCTTCTGTTGCTCCCGAGCCTGTGGCAAGGCCACGTGAACAGGACTACATGCAGCTACATTGCAGCCAAACATATCATGCAGCTGCACACTACACACAAAAATATATTGATATACAAAAATATTCAAAGATATACATGTGTGTGTGCATGTGCGTGTGACTGCATGTAAATATACAGAAACATATCATGGCATAACATGTGCATACGTCTATCTATAGGCGAGCTAGCTCTCTCCCAAACCACTCATTCAGAACCCCATATGGTACAGGGGTCGAATGGTCAGAGAAAACATGGTCAAGAGCAATTATATAACCAAAGACAGTCAATCCAGAATCTCGGCAATTAGAAACGTTTTGGACTGGATCTGGAAAGGGACCCGCTTGAGACAAAAAATCCTTTGCGGGCTGCATGTTTCATCCTGCAGTTGTGTATATCATCATTTGCCAGCTTTCATGTGCATGATGGATTAAACAGAATCCAGAAAGGAATCATTGTTTGTTTCAGGGTGCTTCAAACATAGCCATCCATGCTTGTTGACAACCCAAAACATGTATGGCTCTAATTCGAACCGAAAAGTTTCGAAATCAAAAGAGGAAACGCATCAAAGTCACTTGGGCCCTTGAGGATCTCTCACCTTTACCGCAAACCACCGTTGACTGCCCTGCCATTTACCACTGTGAATGTTGACCATCATTCACCATTGGCTGCTACAAGAATGAGAGTCAAATCGTGCAATGTGGCCGTCATTCAAAGCCAAGCAGTGCGAATCCTGTAGGAAGGAAATCCCTTCCAAAGGTCCCGCTCTCAGTTGCATCCATCAAGGCACTCAGGTTTGGACCAACACTGAAGTTTGGAAACTTGATGGCATATCAGCAGGAACTATTCGTAGCGAACATGTGCGTCTGTGCCTACAGGACATATTTGCATAGAAACACGTAAAAATGCATGTTGTGGCACATCCCCATATATCCTCAAGGTCGTCATCATCATCGTCATCGTCATCACCAGCGTCAGTTGTCGTCCCCGCCCTGTTCGCTGTATCCCATTACTCTTGGCATAAAAAAGCAGGATAGATCCTTCCTGACAACTCATTGCTGCCTATATGGTGGTTTCTCAATGCATAAGGGTACGCCCAAATCATCCAGTTCCTTTGCAATTGAAAATATAGTGAGTTTAATCAACCAATCATTTTGGGGTTCCCCTATTATAAGAAACCACCATACAGTAGCTGTCTAAACAATCAATCATCAATATCAACCAGAAACTATCTTCCGGTCATTAAGCATCGGTCAAGAAGTGAGTAAACACAATTACCCTCTGGTAAACAAACATAGCAATGGAAAATCCTCCATAAGTGGATGATTTCCCAGGGTTTTCCTAACAGCATGGTGGATTTTCCATCGCCATGTTTGTTTACCAAAGGGTAAAGGTCAAATCACCTGACTCCGTGACCTCTTCTTTCTTCTTCTCTGCAGCCACTTTCTTTCGCGCTTGCCGCTTTCTTACCATTGACTGGGCAGGGCTGCGGTTAGCGTCGCCAGCGTCAGCAATGGGGGATCCATATTTGAAACGAACCCTTACTTAAACCGTGGTTGGTTGATTGCCATCCCCAAGAATGGTGATCTTTTGCTATTACTACTTAATTTTCAATTCTTGACATAGCACATGATAACAAATTGAATCGCAGCCTCTTCAAACCCGAGCGCGATTTGACAAAATGTGGTGTTGTCAATTTATTCAAGTCTTGAAAGTGACTGACCTTGAGTTGAATGATTGCTAATAGCAAAAACAATCAAACGAGCGGACGGTTGCTACTATTCCTGTGCATGTCAAATGCGAGCTCCATTGCAGATTGTAGCAGGTTCTATCTATGAACATTTACATTTACGGTTATATGTCTATACGCATGCAATCAATACAAGGATGACAATTGACTACATATACTGTACTTGAATCCTTGTATACGTACAAACATGCCATGGGGAAAAAAAAAAAAAACAACTTCAGTGGTATGCCCAACCGCCGGGGCGCTCTACTTTCAGGGACCTTCCTCTGGGAACCTGCACCCTCACTCGGAACCTTTCGGAACTTTGATTTGCAAACTTCATGGGATTTCCAACTCCCGGAACCTTAATTTGCCAACTTTGATATTACGTTCTGTACAAATTTGAAGATCATGTTCTCCTCTCGGCGGACCGCCAAGCTGCAAAGCTGCACCGTTTCTCGATCTTTGGTTCTGCTGTGCTTTGCAGTAAAGGGATCTGTGCTATAGAGGTCGGGGAACCTCCGGGAACCTTCGGAAACCTTGATCTGCCAACTGTTGATCTGCCACCCAAACCGGAACTTCGGAACCTTGAACTTGCTGGAACTCACCGGAACCTTGACTGAAACTTGCTGGAGCCTTGTGGAACCTCGACGTGGCATTTGCACCGGAACTTGCCGTGACCTTGATGCGCCAATTGCACAGGAACCTGCAGAACTTTTCGGAACCTGGACCTGGGACCATCCTCATTTCGCATCAATGTTGATGTCTTCACTGTCGCCGTCAACAAAAACCATGGAACTTCGAACAAAAGTAGGACTGCTCAATTGAACCATTGTTTTTCCACACCTGAGAAAATGCCACAGCTCAAGTTGTGGATAGGATTGAAGGCCTTGGTCATGGAGAGTGATTTGGGATCTGAGCGCTTCATCCTTATGGGTTCATCGTTGATTATCATCCGAAGTTGACAAGCAACACTAGCCGACCGAAAAACATGAACAAACAACTCAAGCAAATTATGCGTATTCATTGTCAACTACGATACTTGTTTGACAATCACAACAACAATCAACAAACGCAAAACATGCTCGAACTGAAATCCCCACTTCAGCCCATTCAATATTTCTTGTCAAATGTTTACGCTTAACAATACTGAACTTACACCACTCCCGCTTCAATTCCAAAATCTGATTTATTGTTCGTTGTCAATTGCGCTCATTGATTAGCATTAGCAAACTCCTCACATCAGCTCATTTAGATCCATTCAGCACTGTATTTTTTAAAATCAAGCCCTTGTGGCTTCTTTGTTATTCAGAAGGGGTCAGTGGAAGGGGGAAGGATGTATCAATACGATGATAGCGTTGCTATTGGCAACACCCATGAAAATCAATAACTGACCCTTGTTGAAATATTGATCACCGAAGTCATATACTGACCACCATGAACCAACCCTGAACAAACCCTGAACGAACCATGAACCAACCCCTGAACCAACCCTGAACGAACCATGAACCAACCCCTGAACCAACCCTGAATGAACCATGAACCAACCTCTGAACCAACCCTGAACGAACCATGAACCAACCCCTGAACCAACCCTGAACGAACCATGAACCAACCCCTGAACCAACCCTGAACGAACCATGAACCAACCCCTGAACCAACCATACATCCAAAATTGCTGAGCCATACACAGTTCACGACCGTGGCACATCTGTGGCACCACCGCGGCTCGCCGCCTGAATCTTGGTGGCTTGGAAGTTCCTCCAGCGCATCTCTGCGCGCTCGTTTTCTTCCTGGAGCGCCGAGTCGGGAGGAACGGGTCACAGGGTTGATGGTGAACGGTTTGTTCACCAAATGGGGGGTCCGTAAACTAGGGGAACCAAAAAATGATTGGTTTATTCACCAAATGATAGGTGAATGTGATAGGTTCTTATCACAGAGTTGGTGAATGGTTTGTTCACCAAATGGGGGGTTCTTAAAATAGGGGAACCAAAAAATGATTGGTTTGTTCCTAGAAACGCTTCAATAAAAATGATTTGGGGGGTACTCCTATGGCTTAGGAAACCACCATATTGTTCACCATAACTGATGATGAAGAGTGCTTGATGATGGTTGATGGTGACAAATTGATAGCGATTCATGATGTTTCCTAGGGATAAATCATGCTACGTCGCCTTGGGACACGGTGTAGCCCACGTTTGTTCCAGCAGAAATTCCATCGTCCCACGTCGCGTCGCGGCTGGTCAATGACCTGCCCTTCCTGTTCTGTGCTCAATCAAAAAAATTCTTCAAAGGCTTCAAACTAGCCTTGATTCTATGATATGCACGAACAGATGTGCCCGCCTCACCTTCCAGCCTCTCGCCGGAAGGTGAGTGGCAATCCTTTACAGGAAAGTCCTTCTCGGACTTGTCCTTTGAGCCCTCCTTGAGAGGCAAATCCTTCCTGGACTTATCCTCTTTGGCGTCCACATCAGGTACTCTCCGCTTAAAGACTTGCTGACTCGGCCATGATTCATGTAGTTGTGATCCTTTCCCAAAACGGCTCCACTCAATTGGAACCAGTCAGAAAGGAATGTACCGCACCAGTCTCGAAGCAACGCTCTCATTGGGAATGCCCATGTGAGCTGTCTGGTCCGGGATGTTTTAGTTTGAAGTTGACAAACTGCGATGTCGGAGTTCTCTACATGTTATGCTGCACATGAATGTGCAACTCGACAACTGATCATCATAAGCCCTTACTGACCACGATCAACTCTTCTCAACCTTGCCAGTCATGACAACTCAGTATCAGCCCTTCTTAAGTATCAGGTTAACCATACTTAACCACAAATAACACTTTCAATTGTCAGTTTAGCCATAATCAAGCAGTTAAATCATAGTTGACCATAAATGAACCAGTCTCACTCTTCAGATTAGCCAAAGTTAACCCCAATCCATCCTGGCCAACTTGTTGACTTAACCGTTGTTAACCCCTCGTTTCCACTGCGGCTGGTTTCAACCTCGCTGGTCTCCGGCCTGGGCCTTTCGCAGTTCGGCGTTCCGCTGAAGATCCTGATCGTCCAGCGACGGGTTTTTCGAGGGCCACGGATGTCATATCCATGGTGCTAGGATCTATCCATCAAATCTATTTGCTTATATTGTGGCTATGGTGTGGATATGATAGGGGAATATCAACATATCAATAGATCATTAGATCCAAATGAAAAAACATGTATATACAAATGTATACAAATGTATCCATGCATCTTTGTTGGAAAAACACATGTTATATAAGGATCTAATGGTCATGTCCATTGACTTCCATATATAGTCATCACATATAACCGTACAAGTACATATAGTCATATAGTCATATTTATTTTCAATGTGTGTGTTTCTGGTGCGGTATATGATCATGAATAGCCACATGGATGCGCGAACCTCCATTGGGAGACAGTCCGGCGCCGTGCAATTTCTGAGGCATGCATTCACAGCCAAACTATTCTTGGTCTTGGAGATTCCATCAGTGGCCGCAGCCCCGGAGCACCATTCGATGATAAGGGGGCCAGTGGTCCAGTTCCGCTGCTCCTCTACGGCTTTTTCATGCCTTGTATATGTTTGGCACTTTTGTCTTTTAATTGCTGGCGAAGGTTCGTTCAAGCAGGTTTGCTATTATTGTTAGTATTCTGGAATTATGTTTGTTTAATTAAGGGGTCCATACCTTCTGTGGCATTTGTCTACAAATGACAATCATTGGGGTTGTGTTCAAAAGAAATTCGGGATATCCTTGCCATAATCGAATTTGGCGATGACTATATACATAGACTTCAAAGATCATTGATTGCAAGGGCAACTTTTCGGAGACCGGGACCGCAACGAGCTTTTCAGAGGAAGAAGGTGGGATTTAAAATTTCGGGGCCGGGGAAAGGATGTTGTTGATAATTCCTGGTATTGTTTCATTCACCAAACATCACCAAACAATAGCCAACGAAGAGACTCTTGGCACTGGAACCAGGATTGTTTGAGAAAATGTTTGTTTCCAAAATCATGAATCGTCATTAGCCCTAGTCATGACGGAACCGGTCTCAATAGTGAACAAAAATTATCCATCAACCAACCAACCAACAAACCAACCCACCAACCAACATCAACCAACCCACCAACCAACATCAACCAACCCACCCACCAACCAACGAACCAACCAAGGCCCCCCGAAATCGCCGATCGCGAACCTCCGGAGGTGTCCAGCCCAGTTTCACCGCACGCAGCTGCACCTGGCGATCCGGCTGCAACCAACAAATAGGGGCAGTTAAGAGCTTAGTAGTGGCTGTGCAACCAATGGTTTATGGCTAATCAACCATCCAACAACGGTTAATAATAGCTGGTTAATGGTTAATGAAGCTGGGGATGATAACTAGCAATTATAGGGGATATATGCCAACCAAATGGCGAACTGGGTCAATATCAACCAACCAACTAATGGTTAATACTTAATATTAGGGGATAACAACCAACAATAGTAGGGGATATAAGGGATATACCAGCTATATATGGCGAACTGGGTCAAGCACTTAACCAACCAACGTTCATGGGGGATTTCCACCAACAAACTATAGGGAAATCAATGGTAAATGGTGGGGGAACCAGGGGTACAGGGTTTTGACCCACAGCCTTATTAACAAGTAACCAAGCACAGAACAACAACCAAGTAACCATTAACCGTTTATTATTGATGTTGGTCGCTTGGTTCGACTTGTTGGTTATTGGTGCCTCTGGAATGTTACTAATTGGTAGTGAAGGTTACTGCACAAAAGGCCACTAGCCAACAGGGTGCCACTAAACCAAAACTAGGCCACCAATAAGCAGGGTGCCACGATTAAAATCGAAACTATTGATGGTGGTTAATGGTTGCAAATGGTGTTTGATGGCTACCAACTAACGGCTGCTCATTGTTCTGAATGGTGTGAACGGATAATCATGCTTATCACAAATGCACAACAAGGATATTTATTGTTAATCGAGGTTCATTGTTGTTACAATCCAGTAAGTAGGGAAGGACCAGTGTTCACAACTGTGGACAAAGCAAGTGCTACTAACCATCAAACAAACAACAAAAAGGATTTCACAATAATTCGTCGTACGGCGAACTGCAAAAACCAACAGCAAAATCAACAGGCATGTTGAGAACCATGAGCATCATCATCATCAGCGTCATCAGCATCATAGTCAATCATTCACACAACCATGATTTGCAATCACAAAAACATAGTGTCAACTATCAACCTGCATTCCTCTGTGTCAACAATTCCTGAGTAATTACGCATCATTGACCATGATGAACACCAGGACTAACCATGGTCAACCATCAAAACCGTAACAATTGACCGTCAGCGCCATGAATCATCATAATTGACCACTGTTAAAGCTCAACCCAATATCAACAATGGCAATTCAATCATCAGTAACCATCAGGAATGAATACACTCCCGGAAACTAACGTCAACCTCCCAAATACTGATCGGAAAATCAATGTCCAATTGGGATGCCCGTTGGTAGAGTCCATGTTGGTTTTGCTGAGGGTTCAATTTAGGACTAAGTCCCGCTGTGGGTCCTGGGCCGGCGGCGGGAATGCTTGCAGAATTGCGGTTGTCTACTGAACAAGTCACAGTTTGTTGGTTGTCATTTTCGGACAATTTGCAATTTTTCAAAATCCGCAAAAAAACAAGATGCCGAATCACACATTCCATGACCATCTTCATCGTCGTCAAAGGCCCCGTCCATACATGTCAAATGCTGGTTGGGCTGGTGACACCATTTAGACTCTGGCCAACATGATTGGGCGTTCTTCGGAGTCCATTTCGCTTCGCCTAACTTGCCAGCAATTTTTGAGCCAAGCCCCTTGGCCACACTTGTTAAAGTTATCACACGATGCCGCCGATACCGCGGCTTGTCAAGCTTCACTCCAATCGGAACAATGCTGTCTCCCGAAATGAAAAGCTCTTCCAGCACCTCTGGAGAATCGTCAATGTAATATTATAGTCTTGGCGGATCTTCCGAAAGGAGGCGACTGTCAAACACCGCACGCAAAAATGCAAGCTTCCCTTTCGCCCCTGTCGGCTTGTCTGTGATGCACAGGGGAATTTGCAAATATGTGTACACGTTCAACAATAGTTGGTAGTAGTTGCCATTCTGTTCCCATGGAATTAAGTAATTTGAGGGGTATTGCGGAACCTCAGCAGCTCCTAGGGCTTGAAGGTGCTTGTCGAGATGGTCGTGGCAAGGTCGCGGTTGCCTCTGTCTCCTTCACAAGGATTTCCTGGGCGGAGCCCTCGTTTGTCAACCAGGTCATTCTCCATACCTTGATGAAGGTCTCGTCCTTGAGATCGCGTTTCAAACATGGCCACATCATGTACCACATATTGTATGACCTTCGCTAGCGGACACAATGCCCTTCTTCTTGGAGCGGACACACAGCCATCCTGGATGGTGGCGGACACACCGGCATCACTCAAGAAGGACAAACAGTGCGGTCGCATACTGGGACCATCAGCAATGATAACCGTCACTAACCATCAGATCCGACAGTATCCGATATCATGGTCATTGACCACCATCATGCCAGTCACCATCTCAAACTACCCATGTTGAATCGTGGTCAACCATTAAAAAATCAAACATCGAACAGTTTTACCTTCAACGTTCCGAACTAACCATGTTGAATGGTCACCTTCAACCATATTGAAACAATACTGTAAGCCCAATGAATTCACCCTGATGAGCCATCACAAGTTAGTCAATTTGAACCGTCTAAATTAGCTGCTGAACCAGAATTATCTCTCGTTATCAACCATCAATACTGGTAGATCCATAATGAAACCAATCTGAGCTTATCTGCCCGATAGCATAGGATTGATTAGCAAGATGGTTGCAGAAATGCAACATCAACCATATCTAGTTCTTTGCTGGTATTATAGCCGTCTGAAAATAATTTCTGGTTAAATGAAGATGAACAAGTTATGATCACCAGGTATGATCACTAATCAACCATCAATACGGCTGTGGGTCAAAATCCCATACCCCTGGTTCCCCTATCATTAACCATTGTTTTCCCTTATTATTGTTGGTAAATCCTCCATTAGTTGGTGGGTCAATATTGATCCATAGCCATATAGCTCGTATATCAACCATCAATACTTGTATCTCCATGAACCATGTGCTGGTTTCTCAAAATGGGGGTACCCCCAAATCATCCTTTAATAGTCATTTATAGTAATGAAACCAACCATTTTTGGGGTCCCCTATTTTGAGAAACCACCATCTTCCCCTATCATTAACCAGTGTTTTCCCTATGATTTGGTTGGTCATTCTAAGCCATTATTGATGGTTGATATTGACCCATAGCCGTATCTCCATCAACCACCAATATCACCAGTTATGATCACTAATCAACCACTTTCCGGTTATGATCACCAGTTATCTCCATCAACCATCTTCAAGGCATATCACGGCCGTTCTCTTCACCCGCCGCGGCAAACGTTTGTTTCTCGCCGCGCCTCGAGGGCCTGCAGCTGTTCCTGAACGTAGGGTTCCCTCGCATGGATGCTGCGGAGCCTTGGCGCTGGTGGCGCTACGGATGATCGTAGCTGGTGGGTGAAGTGATGGTTGCCTTAATCAACCATGGTATCTACGGTAGTGGCTCATGGTTGGTTGGTTGGATGATCAAAGATCATCCGAGATCTTTGGTTAGTTGGTGATGATTAGACTATCAAATGGTTAGTTGGTTTTGATCTTTAGTTGGTTATGATCAACTGGTTAGTTGGTTAGTTGGCTCATAGTTGGTTTTGATCTTTGATCATTCAAGTTAGCAGTATATCAACTAACCTTGGTTGATGATCAAAGATCATAAAATGGTTCATTGATAGACGGCTTTGGATCTCGGGATGGTTGCTATGTAATAGGAAATTAATGGCTATAGTTACCGCTAGATTGGCATCATTAGTGACTAGCAAATGGGTACCTGATGTTTGATTGATGGGGTTAGTGATGGTGATGGTCATGCTTTGTTCATTGATGGTTGCTGCTGAATGGTGGTTTGCCTGGCTTAGCAACCCGCCATGCTCTATGATCAGTAAATTGTCCTGGCTCATAACGGGCAAGGAAGCGCTATTCAATGCTTACTGAATTGCCCACTAATGGCTACCAATGGATGATGAATCGATAGTTGATATGAGTGGTTGACAACCATGCTTCATTGTGGCCTGCCGTCGTGAAACACAGGGTTGTTGATGGTTGACGCTGGTTAGTTGGTGCCCGATCAAAAATCTACCTGATCAAATATTGATTGATGATACATTTTGGTGATTTGATTGTAATCATATAGTTGTCATTTGATGTTCTATGATGGTTGGACTATGGTTGAGTGCATGGTTGATTTGCTTCATGGTTGTAGTTGATTTGGATTGGTCGATGCTTGGTGAAGAATGGCGGACAAATTATGATGGACCATATTGGTTGATTATGTTATGTTGGCATCGATTCTGAATTTGGTTGATGAAACAACAACACAGAGTCATTTGCTGATTAGTGGATGATGACAGAATCATAATCAGCAAATATCAGCAATCAATTGCCGCGTAATGAGAAACAATCATGGGGTTGCAACGGGTAACGGTCAATTTATGACAGTTGGTTGATGTCCAGTTGATGGTTGATTCAAGGTTGATCGTGGTGAAGGCACAGCACTGAAACATTATATCTACTGTAATTTGCTGAATCGCATCCGATCGCAGGTTTGAGTCCGACATGCAAACTTATTTGCTGATGAATGATCGTTCTCACTGTCAGCATTGCAGTTGCCCCGGTGCTTGTCACCGTATCCGTTGATAATCCATGGGCACTGGATGGTTAATGATGGCCACGGTTGTTGATATTTCGCAATGGCGAGGATTATCCCAACCACAATGATCCGAGTAACAATGCTTAGATCATGGTAAATGATAGCTTAGATCATGCAGTACAATGGATCATGTTTGGTAACAACTAATAGCAGCATAGCAGTTGCGATGGTCGATCAAGATCCGAGCCCTGCTGCGAACTCTTGGTTTTCTTCTCTTGTGGCCAAGCATCCAAACAAGGGCTGCAGCTCTTCCCAATAGTTACCCCACGTTTGTATAGCTTCAAGTTTTGCAACCTGTGAGATGTCAAAATCCTGTTGGCCAAATCCTGAGAGCATCTGTATTGTCCCTACTTTGGTCTGGCTGATGATCCCGATGATGCCGATAAGAATTCAAGTTATTTGGAACTGTAAGCATTGTCCATTATATAATTGCAATTATCAAAACCTTCAAACCAACCACCCTGAAGTGTTATCTCAGTAGATAATCACGATGACAGTCAATAATACCATATTCTACTCTCTGTGATCGCTGGTGATTATCCGCTATTGTTGCTGGTAATAAACATCACCACTCCACCATTCATTAACATCACAATCGTGTGATCGCAGGAGAACCCACATTGGGCCGAGCCCGGGCCAAGCAACTCTTCATCCAACAGCGCGAGCCTCAAGCGGTGTAGCGCGTCCAGCGTCCAGATATGGTCATCAGTAAGTGGTTATTTTTATAAGTGAAAAAATATCATGGTATCCTAAACTCTAGTGGATACTTCTTAAGTTACCCAGGTGGTAAATGTTGACCATTATCTATAAAAAGCTCCGCGGTATATCTGCTTCTTTGTCTGCTAATGCATGAGTAAACATATCAATGAGCAATGAGCTATATTGATAATGTAAACAAATATATATTCACACAATTGTAAACATGTATTTACATGTATTCTGTAGAAGTACGATGTATCCTCGAACGGAAATCTTATCCATGAATGAACCAATACTAACCATCATCAACCTGTAGCAGTAAGTACAATACCCCATCCAACGATAGGACCCCAAAACATCTAACAGGAACGGTTAGGGCAAGTCCAAGCAACACACGCAAAAATAATATTGCAACAAGATCAAAAAACATGTGAAATGATACTGGATTTCTATCAATATTAACCAGCCAATGGTTAACCAGCTGGTTAATGGTTTATAATAGGGGATAACAACTAGCAAGTATAGAGGATATACGAGCTATGTGGCTATGGGTCAAGGCTTTAACCAGCCAATTTCATGGGGTATAATCACCAACAATTTCATAGGGAAACCAGCGGTTCATGATAGGGGAACGAGGGGCATGGGGTGAACTGACCCACTGCCATATTGATACAAAAACATGTTTATAGCAAACAAAACATTGTAATAGCCAATAACCAATCAAACTCTGCTACAATAAACCTCAACCAAAACCAGCTGATGCAAACATAAGATGGCTTTGTTCATAAATGGTGCTTCCTACTGACCATCCAAGTTCACAATCATGATGACTGGCTGGAAACCAGCAGCGACTTGGGGGTACAACATGGCTTTGAACAAACCCATATGGCTGTGGGTCAGTTCACCCTGTACCCCTGGTTCCCCCATCATCAACCATTGCTTTTCCCTGTGAAATTGTTGGTGATTATTCCCCATAAAAGTTCTTTGATGAATATTGTCCCATAGCCATATCTTGAGATCCCCATACCCATAGGCAATCAAGTCAATCATTTTGGGATCCCACATTTTGAGACCGTCCAATATCTGAATTGATCCTAGAACAAAAACACCGGTTGCTTTACCCATTATTGTTGGTGACTATCCCCCCATTAGTTGGTGGACTAATGTTAACCCATAGCCAAATATAGTTAATATAAGTATCCTTCATAACTGTTAGCTATCATCCCTTATTATTAACCATTCCTCCCAAAACAACCAACCAACCGCCCAACACTCCCCACCGCAGCAGCGTGCTCCAGGGTGCTGGTGGTTGATGAAACGCTCGTAGGGCTCGTATTGTTCCAAGCCTGGGTGGGGAGCAGCATGGGACTACCACGGATCACGCAGGAAAGCTGGTTGGGAGAGAGGACTCACACAGGAAACTTCAGCATTTTTGCATCAAATGATGGTTAATGATCCTTATTGATGATCAAAATGGTTTTTGTGAATCATGGTGAACCATTATTTATAATCATTCAGAGTAGTCATATTGTGGCTGGTCAATCATGAAAGTGTAGCGAAAATCCAAGAAGGTCGTCATGTCGCAGCACCTGGGTTGAACATCTCTCCGCAAAGAGTCTGCTGTTTCAAGGCTGGCCACTGGCATTGAACGAGCGCCTCCAGGCACGCAAAAAGACCTACATAAGTGGCCCAAAAATTAGCAAATGTTCAAAATTGTGGAGGGCAGCAGGTGCAGTGTGGCTGCACGGTGCAAATTTGAACCATTGGGACATCCTTCCCAAGATGGATGTCGCCATCTGCACTGCCCCTAAGCACCATTCTGGTCGGCAAATGGTTTTTTGACAATTCGGGCCGTCCGTACCCCAGGCGGTTCAAATCCCATACATGAGCAAACTCATCCAACCTTTGCAATGTGAACTACTCCAATGTTTCGGTTGTAGACATCCAACGTTTCTAGACAGTCCTTTCATCTTACGTTATCATGACATTGTTATAGCTACCATTTCCCACAATCAAACATAATTTATCATGATTGACCATGATTCATTAAGCATCGTATCCCATGATGCATACCGATGAAACATGATTAACCACTATTGACCACTATATGTTATTATTGACCATCATTCACCATTATTGATTAACATGATTCACATTATTATCAATACAAACGAATGTTTACTATATCAATTTCTAATCACCATTGATTAATTTCATCTCATTATATTGTCACCATTAACTACCATTTGGTTGGGCCACTCCTAATAGCTTCTGGCCTCTCTCATCTCAAAAAAAAACCTCTTATATCAAATGGATACCCCTGGCTCCAAGCAGTTCGCTGCCAACCGCCAGCTAGTTAACCAGTAGTTAACTTATAGTTAGCCAGCTAATTAACCATTATTGATTAACACTATCAACCGGTAAACTATACCACTACCCTTATGGCTGTGGGTCAAAACCCCGTACCCCTGGTTCCCCGACTATTAACCAGTGTTTTCCTTGTTATTGTTGGTGGAAATTCCCCATTAGTTGGTTGGTTAATATTGACCCATAGCCTTATTGATCCATGTTCATCTCCACCCAAACCCAATCCATGATGGCCAACCAGGCGGATACACAACTGGCGGGCCCCCGGACCAAAGCGAGGCCCGGCCAGAGGAGAGGTGGGGCCAGGCGGTGAAACGGCCATCTCCTGGAGCAGATTCGTAAGCTCCCAACGATGGTCATAGATGGTCATAGATGCTGGTTGGTGGTTTCAACCCCCGTGAAACATATGTAGTCAACCAACCATTGATCAATAAAACTAGCAGAGAAAAATGTGTTTGAAACCAGCGGCCAGGATGGTTCTAGCTGGTTGAAGATAACCAACACTGATTGATGATTGAAGATGGCTAACCTATAGTGTTTGATGATTTATTAACATTGATCCATCAAATTTGGCTAACCTATAGTACAGTATTTGATAATCAATGGCTTCTTGGGCAGGGGTTCATGATGGTTGATGATTGATAATGTATAACGTTTGCAAAGGAACAAAAGCCACAGTGCCACAGTGTCCGGTGTTGGTCGTTCAACCGAAGTAGAAGCTGAAATGAACTCCAGTTTCCACGGTGCAACATTTGAACACAAACGCATGCTGCAAGCAAGAAGTCTTTCTGCCTGGTCATTGGTTTCAACCCCAATGAAAGATATTAGTCAACCAACCATGTTAATAATTACTAGGGAAAATAAACAATGTTTAACACCACTAACCAGCCGGGGACGCAGTTTGATGCTGTTCACGGGCTGCAGAGATCTTGCCGGGCAACCGGCTGCGATGTCGCTCAGCTGCCGTCTTGACCTCGTCCATGTGGCACTCCGTAGGCCCTCCATCCCTGTCTCCACACCGCCTCCCGGAAGGAAACCAAGGTAGGCCGACTGCCGGTGTCATGTTTCATACGAGATGAGGTCCATGTTCTTGGAAAGACTGGACCCATGGCTTGCCACACTCCAAGCACTTTTGGTATTGGCTTTGCTTGGTCTTTTGCAAGTAGAGCCAACTGGTGCATCCATGTGTCGAAGTCCATCTCCAATTCGGCTAACCTCCATGCTGTCGCGAATTGACAGTGCCGCAGGGCCTTGGCGAACCCGCTGCGCTGTGAGACTGTAATCATCCGTCGTGCGCGGCGGCATGTTTTTTCGAAAACGACCCTGCGAGTCACCACCTCGCAGCAAAAAAGATGTTGAACATCATGGTCCACCTAGGAGATTCTCGAAGTTGTTCATGCGTTGATCTTCGTTGCATCTGCCCCACAAAAGGCGCCACCAAAGAGTCGCTTGTTGCAGGTGAAATTCCACACCTGGCCCCTGGCCTCCACAGAAGGCGCCTGCGGGGGGGGCACCTCCTCCATCCGGCCACGCCCACAAATTGAGCGAAGAAAATGGCGAAGAAAATCGCGGACGAGGATCAACTCTCTCAACATGGAGGTGGTCTTATGAGTATCTCTAACTCCTGCTTTTGTTTTCCACCAGGAAAGAGGAGGTTGCCACCTGTGTTCGAAGAACGAAACTTCCTGACAAAAAACAGGAGCCAATTGTGGAGCCCAACAGAATCAGCACTACAAAATGAAGGTCAGCCACACTAATGACGGTTTAAAAATGGCAGTGTAGTCGTTAAACAACCGGTAAATGCCGGTTGAAACATAGCTGTTGTTGGTCTTCTTTGGATAATGTTTGTTGTAGTGAGGATCCATCAGGTGGTCCTGTGTAATATAGGATATTGAAGATGTAACGTATTGGTGGTGACTGTTGGACACTAATTCAATATTGATGGTGATCGGTTTTGGGTATCCCACAATGTTTCAGGATAGCTGGTTCTGGTTGACGGTGATCAATTTTGGGCAACCCACAGTGTTTCATTATAAACCTGCCTGCATCAATACTTAGCACTCGTTGCTTCACAGTTCGATTCCCTTGGATCGGCAAAGCACCCGCCGTCCTGCAGTGCCAAAGGGGACGATACAATCGGCACCTCCAGCGTGGTTATTGGGAGAGGCCATGTGGTTGCGCACGGCAATGCTAATGGACATAAGCCTGACTGACATGTTTGTTAACTAACAACATATAGCCCGGTCAGAAAACATGTCATAAATGGTCGGAGTTGGGGTCAAACCAGTCTGATAATGAGTAACTTTTTAATGTTCATCATCCTCTCGACTCTCAACCATAATTGACCTGCAGAACATGTACCTATGCAGTTGATTTTTCATAATCAATATGAAGTGATTTTTCATGAAGAGAATAATTCTCACTCATCAACCATCATTGCTAATCATCGATTATCAATTATCAAAATAGAATCAACCACCTTTGAAAATCATCAACCATGAACCATCTTTGATTGTCATCAATCGTTCATTAACCATCGATATCCATCATTAACCATCAAACCGTCATTTACCCCTGGGTGAACATGGCAAGAAATGAAGAAAATGGCTTGGTTGCTGGGAAGCTTGTCCATCCTTGCTCGGTGTGACCCACATCCATGTATTCAGTACGAGGGCTCCGTACATGTCCTGGTTGAAGCCTTTGATCTGGCTGCTGCAGAGGCAGTGTGCAAAAAGTGGCCTTTGATCACCAACTGATGGCTTATTTCACCAACTGATTGCCTGGCTTATTTATATCAGACAAATTGTAACATACGTTTTTGCCACGATGATTCCGGGAAACAGTTTGTTCCGGGGAACAGTTGGTTCTTGGGAATCCATTGCTTCATGATTCCGACCATGCGCTAAGACGTGGTCTTTACCCGTTTTTCAATCGCTGATTACCATCATGTGTATGACCGGCACCATCCTTCACCATCATGAATCACAAATTGCGGTGATCATCTTTTAGCCAATGCTTAACCATCAATGAGTAGCATCATTTCATCAACATCATTCTTGAACTATTCGCTATCACAATTCACAGCAATTTCCCATCTCAGAACAACCATCATTATTAGCTCCATCAATATCACCATCATCAAAAAAACTGTTTGGTACGTATAACCCCTACTCATGAAACATATCAGTCAACCAACTAGTTGCAAATAAGAATCACCAAAAAAAAACACAATTTCACCAACCAACCATAGTTAATCATAGTTGACACGAAACAATCAACCAACCTTAACCAACCAACCAACCAACCTTAACCAACCAACCATGGAAACCACCAACCAGATAACCATACCATCCTTGGTCCGTGTGAACCCACTGGTTCCTATCCATCATTGGTTCCCCGCCGCGACTGGGGCCGCGCCTTGGGCGGCCTTGCGGCCGGCGAGCGAGGCGAAGGCGGCTCGCGCTCGCGGGCCTGGGGAAGGACCCTTGGATGGTGGAAGGAGTGGCTGTGCAACCAACCAATGGTTAATAGTAGCTGACTAATGATTAATCATAGGGGATAATAACCAACAATAGTAGGGGATATACCAGCTATATATGGCGAACTGGGTCAAGCAGTTAACCAACCAACCCATGGTAAATAGTTAATATTAGGGGATAACAAGCAACAATAGTAGGGGATATTTTTGGGATATACCAGCTATATATGGCGAACTGGGTCAAGCAGTTCACCAACCAACATTCATAGGGGATTTCCACCGACAAAACTAGAGGGAAAACTTGCTGGTTAATGATAGAGGAACCAGGGGGACCAAGGTGAACTGACCCACAGCCACCTCGCTAGTGACGGATGTGATCCATAGGTATCTAGTGATACTAGATGATACTAATCGCTAGTATCATAGTGATACTAATGACCTCACTAGATGTGATTCACATATAAATTCGAGCAATTGCATGGTTACTATTCAGAACTCAAGATACTCATGAGCTCATCATTAATGAATCAATGGGCATTTAATGAGTGAATAACGGGTATGGACGAGGCATAATGGACAGTCATTAGTACCAAACACATGTTACTTAAAAAATGATTTCTGATTGAAACAAAATGTTTTTAATCGTACTACTACCACTACTACTACTACTCCCACTACTCCTACTCCTACTCCTACTCCTACTCCTACTCCTACTCCTCCTCCTGCTGCTGCTGCTGCTGCTACTAATTACTCCTGCTGCTACTGCTGCTTTGAGTATGCAAAAAACAACTTTGAACCAGTATGAAACCAACACTGAGAAGTGATAGACTAGGCTCAACGATAGTTCGTATTGGTGGATGATGGCGAACGATGGGTTGACTAGTAGAAACTAACAACCAATATCATGTAAAGGTTAGCAAGAACAAACGACTATTGATGATTAATGTCTACTATCGATCTTGAACCTCTTCTCCTTGACAATAATTACCATTGTCTGAAAATGAACGAAAATAGAAAACACAGGGCATTGCGATGACATATGGGAATGTGTTGTTTATGGTTAAAATGGTTCGTCCTGGCTGATATTCATTAATGCTGGTGGTTCATGATCAATCATGGCAAATCATGGTATGTTGCTGAACAATAATGTGGTAGTTAAAAAACTTTAATTTTGATCCTTATTTAGACAATGTAAGTGGCATATTAAAGAGGATGGTTTCATCAATATTACCCAATATTACCCAGCGATATTGGACTGGAACGTTCGTGCACCGCACCGACAAAACTAGTCAACGTGATGGTCTACTATCCGCACTTGCGGAAATATTGGTACACATCCTGAAACGGTCAATGCGGGTCACATACTGTCACTTGGTAGTAGGCCTAAGACAACTGACAATTGTCTATTGGTCACGGGTAGCACTGATCGTTAGTGATGATTAATCTAGCCTGATTGGACTGTTCTCTGCTCAGGATGTGGTTGTACCTGCGATACGATCTAAGCGTTGGGCCGCCAGTGACTGAGTTACATCGAGCATGCCTTGCACATTCGCCAACATCTCCGCCCGCCACAACTTGCAGCTGCGCTGCTCCTCCGCGGCTTCCGCAGTGAGCAACTGCACTTGCCCCAGCTGAGCCAAAGCAGGACAGCAAACTGCCGTCTCTCGCCCGAGGCGGCAAATAAACAAACCCGTGGCAGAATTTCGCAAATGATTCCTTGGGAGAAGGATCTGGTTCACAATCTCAGACAAGCGATCGGTGATGCATAGAGAAGACCCGGTAAGCATCCCAAGTACCGATGCCCAAGCTCTTTGACATGGGAAGCGCCTCTTCCAGTGCGCCTTCACTCTGCATGTCCAAGCAAAAGCGATGCCCGTTCAGCTTGGCACTTCGTGTCTTCACCCCCTGATCGTCCGGAGATCCAGCGAGGCACCAGTGAAGCTCAGCCTGCAGATTTTCGCCAGTTGCACGGTCAAGTCCGGTTCGGTGTCGGGCGGTTGCGCTTGCAACCCCTGAGAGCCATCTCAGATATCTCAGTCACCAGACTGATGCTTAACAATGGCGTGTCTTGCTTTATAATTGCTGGTTGTAGCATCTGCAATCAAAACTGGTGAATGCAGTGGAGCCTCCATCAATACTGATCAACCCGGTGCTTCGAGTACCCGGTTGGATTTTCCATGATTTTCCACTTGCACACTTGCACATGCTCAAACGCAACTATTCAATCAGTAAGTACCAACACATTGGGGTGAACTAGCAATGATTGTACCCTCAGCTAGCAACGTGTTTGTATGGACATTAACCATATCAGGCAAACGAAATAAGTTAAACATATCGTATCATATCATATCATATCATATGCAAAGTAAACTGATTCATGACAGGCAAACTCAACTAGTGAAATTCATATCGAAACGAAAATGATGACATGAAGATCATTACTGCTGGTTGTGCCAAGCCTTAGATTGACCAACAGCTAGCTCTACCATCCACCCCTGGCCTTTGTTGCAAAGGCGGTGGCAGCAATTTGAGGCGACCGCGCTGCGCGAGTGCCGCGGGCTGAATGGGAAGCCTCCTGATCCATCGGCTGAAGGGCATGGGTTGATCTGTGGTACCGCCTAAGTATCGAACAATATAGCCATCATTGATGGGGAAACCACCAGTTTTGGGGATAAACCATGACTTTGGACAAATTCATACCTATCCATTATCCAACAGAAAACCCTCATGATTGGGCACCATCATAGTTGTTGACCCAGTCATGGAACATTCATCGGGGGTGAGAGGAGTGAGACAAACCACAGAATCCGGAAACAAATCAGAGACATTTGCGGCACTGATTCAACAAAGGGCGCGGCCTAAAGGCCATCGCAGGACCAGAACCAATCAGTACCCATCATTCACCATGAACAATTCTAAGCAACACTTATCATCGGTCCACAGCCAGTGTTTTCATGTTTGTTGTCGTAGTCAATCAAATGTCGTTCACCTTCAATCACGTGTCATCAACAGGTATTAATTGGTGATTGACTGTTATTAACAATAACTTATTCATCAACAGTTCTTACCAATCATCATCAATCATTACCCATAGCACCATCCAAAAATTAACCGCTACCCATATTGACCATCGCTTAGTCATTGACCATTATAACCACCATGACTAAGCCACTAAATCGTTCACTGGCCATAGCCGTGGCAGAACCGGCTGGTCCAGCTGCTCCTGTCTTGCATCATCCATTGGGGCCATCGATGGAAGAATGGCCTTGCACAGGTGTCCGATGCTCGTGGTTTCTCGTGGTTTTCTACAGCTGCCGTTTGCTATAACAGTAACTACCATGAGGTGGGTTTTTTGAAGATAGAGGACCCAAAGAATCACCCAATATCAATATATACAATGATAAACCTCCCATTTTTGGGGGGTCCCCTCCATTGAGAAGCCACCATGTGACTAAATTGATACCGGTAACTACCTATGGTATGTCTATTATCCGTTCCCATGAGTGCCAAATAATCATTTAACTACCCAATGGTATGTGAACCAGCAACTACCACCTCCTCGTGACGATGGTGGCTACCAATCATTGATTGTTGTTTGCATAGGCTGGCATTTCACACAAGAAATTCAGACCCCCGACTATTCAATAATTGCCCCCTCAGTATCCGTGATTTACCCCCCATCAGTATCCGTGATTTACCATCAATTAAGAACTAGTAACTACTTACATCACTGGTTGGTGGTTGTAACATGTTGAAACCTATATCTCTCCTAAAAATGTTTGTCAATCAACCAAGCCACCAACTACCAGTTGTTTCATCTTTACTGTTGGTTATCATCCCTCATGATTTACAATCATGAATCGTTATAACCCTCACATCATATCGTATCTCTATCCATCATTAATGGGGACGGAGGTGAATGGTCATAAGTTAAAACCCATATAAAACCTTCATATCATAGCTGTAATCACCATTCACATGTTCTAACCAATATAGATGACTATACCCCTTGTATACCCCGTCAAGATGGTTTACCCCTAATCTAATGATTATGGCTCCTATATTGCCATCATAATCACATCAAATCATAATATCTCAAACTATTATCTAACCCTATCATCTTACCACCATATCACCTAACCTCTTAACCACAATCATTAATTATACCCCCTATACAACCCATATGGCTTAAATAATAATCAAATTTGGCTATACCTTAGCTTGTTGATCCTTCATGGTTATACCCCCTATGGAACCCCTAAATTACGGTCATTCACTGGTGATCCAAGCCACCAGGCGCGCGCCTCCCGTGTGACATTGTGGTCGTCCGATGCGAGCTGGGCCTCTGCCGCCGCTGTGAGGGGAACCATAGAGCTCTACCACTAAGGGTGGTTAACCAATGATTAGCCGGGATTAAATTGAAACCAACTAAGCGTTGTTAGTGTGGTGGTGAGTAGAATTGGATGATGTGGTGGTGGATATGGTGGTTGCATATTTAACCAATGATTAATCTCACTATATTGAAAAATATGGTCACCAGTAAATCAAACCACTATATTCACCACTGGCCGACATGGGTATCTATGCTTATTACTGGTTTCCTGATTATCAGCCAATGAAGCAACAAAAAACTATGTTCACCGCTAGCCGAAACTTTCCTGAACTGATTAGTGGTTCATCGTCGACCAATGTTTTCCAAACTGTTGGTGAGTTGTGAAACCAGGGTCGTGAAACCAGGGGTCGTGAAACCATGCATTCATGCGGTGAAACTTCGCGATAAAAATGCCCACCAGGAGGTTTTTCAAAATAGGGAAGGACCAAGTATGGTGCCCCCACTGGAGCAATCTCATGTGTACATGCCTGTACCTCTTTGTCTGTATATGTGTAAATATATATCTATCTATATATATATATATACACAGGCATGTACAGGCAACAAGGGCAATTACAGTGGCACGTTCAATACAAACAGAAGTGAGAGTTGCGCATGTGAATGTTGGCTCAACCGCTTGTGGCATGCCGTGTTGGCATTCAAGGTCTCATGTGCTGTACTAGCACCATTCTAAACTACAGGTACTTCGCCGTTCAAGTTCGGCGACGTGGATGTTGCAAATGGCGTCGAAAAGGTCTCTCCGCTCTTCTCCCAGTCTGGAAGAAACACCGAATCGCAAACCTCTTTCCGTGTTCGCGTCGCAGCAAGGAAAAGCAGGCCGGCAGTAATGTACCGCATCCTGTGAGATCCCCGATCCCACTTGTTGTCCACGCACGTTGCGCGGAGCTGTTGGAGGTGCTTAAGGAGAAGTTTTGGCGTCATGACTCGGACCCAAGTCAATATGTGTGCCCCCACTCCGCTCCCAATCGCACCAAAGGCAGCTTGGACGTCGTGCTTGGATGTGCTTTGGGTGATCGGCGGCCCCCACTCATACAATTCCAAGGTCCGAACTCGGATACCCGGCGGGAACAGGATCTCCTCTTCTGCCATCCACTGGCTGCCGCCCGCAACGCACGCACCCTTGGCATGCTCGTCTTCCGCGTAAAACGCACACAGGTGTTTCATTTTTCGTGGGGCTCTGCTGGACGTGGCTAAATAGACATTCTCCAGGTACATCCATATCTCATCCTCTTTGGAACCAGAAACCCGGACCCTCACACTTTCATTGCACAGCCTTAAGGTGGCCATCACGAGGAGCTGGTCGAGAGACTCAGCAAGCTCTCTTTCCGTCGGGGTCGCTACGCTGGATATCAACTTATCAACTGATCTCAGACATTGTTGTACCATGGGCCCATGGGCTTGAATCCCGTCGCCCTTTGGTGAACACTCCCCGAATCAACCAAGGCATCTGTATTCATATAGATGTTCAAATCAGTATCATGCCGTACCGGCCCATACTCATATCAAATGTATTGTTTGTAATACGAACAGCGAACAGCTATCCTACCAATCATCATCAAGCTATGGCTATATCAGCCATATCCATCACAAGAAACCGATATCAACTCTTACCAAGCTATATCGACCACTCTGAAACATCAGAAAAGGCAGGATTGAACGAACCAACATAGAACTAATAACACAGAGAGGGCTCCCATATTCGTTTAGGTCAACCCATGTTCAATATCAAAAGATGATAGACCTCGCAAAACCAGCAAGGGGCTAAAAAGTTCACACCATAGCACCCAAAAATATCCAACAAAATACTACTGTTACTACTTAGTGTTGGGCACGAAGCTGACTACAATCTCGATGCATTTGGAACTGATTTGGAGGTTCCGTATACCCTCCCAAATAAATCCACCTGGTATTTGTTGGCAAGAAATGTTTGATCACACAGGCTATTTAGTCATGTGGAAGAATTCATGCGGACTGATCTTATCACACTTTGAAGAATGCTGAGCACACGTGTAACACAAATAGGAAAGATCAGGGAAGGGTTTGTCACAAACAATAGGCCTCCTGCAATAAATGGGATGATAAACCCTGGGAGTTTACTGTTGAACATGGGGCCAAAAACTCTGGTATCCAAGTTGGTTGAAAAGAATGCTGTAAGCCTGGCCATATCAACATGATCCTAACACAAAAATGTGGGTGTTTCTTCGAGTAGGGATGCCCAAAGTCACTCATTCATGGTCATTCACCAACCATAACCTTGGGGTTCCCTAGTTCAAGAAACCACGATGTAACAATGTTCCAAGATGTTCCAAGCACATCAACATACAGATGTACTTGAGGGCAACATCTGCAATCAGCTGCACGGTTGCCCATCCGCCACAACAGACTCTGATGGATTCATACCAAACTGTTGACATGGCGTCTGCATTGCGCTGCATGACGCTCACAGGATTCAACTTCCAACAATTCCACTGTACAGCCTCTTCTGCTTAAACATATCTAAGCCATGGCAATGATTTATAATATAGTGGATACCAAACTGTTGACATGGCATCTGCCACTGCATGACGCTCACAGGATTCAACTTCCAACAATTCCACTGTACAGCCTCTTCTGTTTCAACGCACTTAAACCATGGCAATGATTATAGTCATTGCATATCTCCTACATTCCCCTACTTAAGCAACAAACATGGCCTTTTGCATTTCACCAGTAGCTTCAAAGCCCACGGTTTGGCACCCCAGACCCGTACAGCTGTGGGTCCCGCCTTCCGGCTGCCAATCAAAGCCGCCTGGATCTTCTCCTGGGAGACCCAGCGCGGTTGCGCCAGCAAGCGGCCTGGTTTGCATCCTGGTGCACATGGTGGTTCTCAAGCCATAGGGGATCCCGAAGGTATGGTTACTCTCATATATTTGGTTATTATACCTGATCATGTTGGATCATATGGGTATGAGTCAGAATGATGCACCCTCCAATTAATGGCCATTTTAGAATGGACAACTATTATAAACCAATGGTTTTTGGGGCACCCAATTTTAACCTACACCATATTGGTTGATCACACGATGGTTATGTTGATTGGCTGATCAACCAGCATGATCATCCTGATTGGTTGATCAACCAGCATGATCATCCTGATTGGTTGATAATCCTTGTTTCATGATGATTATGATCACTTATCATCACATGTTTGCTGTCCAAAATGAACAATGACCAATAAATAAACAGGCGATATACCAACCATATATGGCCATGGGTCAATATCAATCATCCCAAAAATTTGAGCGGCTAACCGACCCAGAGCCAAGAGCTGCACTCGTTTCAGACTTTGATCCAAGAGCTTGGGCGAGACTTGCTCGACATGTCGAGACGACTGGGTTCCCGGAATCGATCGGGCTTAGCACACAATTTGCGCCGTTGCTCTGGTTCCATCGCCATGAATTCTGAGGCGCACATCCTCTGTGTCTGATATTCGCCGTTTCTGTTCCCACAGCCTGAGCAAGCTTCCTCCAAGTTACTCATGCGAGTAAAACAGTTCGTACACTCGCTGTACTGGAGGTTGTGATTCATGCGCTCCCACTCCATGAGACGCTCGTCGACGCTGGACATGGTTGGTTGAAAGGAAAATTTGGGAAGATCGGAAAATTTCTGAGCAAGAAAAGCTTGGTTCATACAAATGATTCATCCCTCCAGCATCTGGTGCACATTCCGAAGTGTTCTGTGGTGGTTCATGCCTCTACGGGTTCATCCCTCCAGCTGCATTAGCTTCTCAAAGACACATTCCGAAGTGTTCTGTGGTGGTTCATCCCCCTACGGGTTCATCCTTCAGAGTCAAAGTCACTGGGGGACGAATGGAAATGTTCGCTTTATTAACTGAATTGTGCTTTATAATTCAACTGACAAGCTGCATCATAAATTCTTAAGTGTGTACAAATGCATACTTTTCAGATACACCCACACAATGGGACTAAGATTCAGGAGTGGGAGAGTAGGTTGTAGGTGCAATCTACGACTATCAGAGTGTCGGGGATGAATTTTGTTGGTTTGGCTGGTTACAGTAAGAGGTGCTTCATAGCGACATCAAACCAGAAAGAACAATCAAGAACTCTAAAACTATTCCATCCACGTGTTTCGCGGCACAACGAACGCACATTTCCACAATGGGTTACAACAATACCCTGTCAACAAAATGGTGCGATCATTCAACTGAGTGTAGCTGGTAACAATGAACCCCCTCTGCATGAGCCGCGCTTTTGCTCTGAACCTTCCGTTCGCAGGGACATGTAGATATATCTGGTGGTTTCTCAAAACAGGGGTACCCTAAATCATCCAGTCATTTATAATTAGACATAAACCAACCATTTTTGGTGGCTCCCTGTTTTGAGAAACCACCATATAGTAGTTGTTTATCAATTCTTGTTGGTGATTGTCCCCTATTGATCCCTATTCTTAACCATTATAAACCACCACTAATAACCATCACATAACCACTATTAGATTACTAATATTAGTAGCCCTCAGTGGCCATCCTCCCCAAACCGCAGCACAGCTCCTCCAGCTCCAGCAGCACCTCAGGCAGCGAGCTTTGCGGCTCCAACAGCAGATCCATCTCCAGGGCCCTCAAGCGATCTCGGTCCTGTGGTGGTGCTTGGTACAGCCGTGGGTAGTTGGTTGGTGTTGGTGGGTTATATGTCGATTGAGTTGGTTGATTGGTTGGTTGGTTGGTTGGTTGGTTGGTTATATGTCCATTGAATTGTTGGTTGGTTGGTTGGTTGGTTGGTTGGTTGGTTGGTTGGTTGGTTGGTTGGTTAGATTGACCATTGAATTGGTTTGTTGTAAGCTATTCAATGGTCAATTGGTTGGCGTTGGTTGGTTATACTGGAGAAATTGACCATGGAATTCATATGGTTATAAGTAAGCTATGTCAATGGTTTGTTGATGAGATCTAAATCTAAACGAATTGATATGATTAACCAAAAATAATTTTGATGTTCAGCCGTTGATCATTGCAAACTATAGATACTGATGATCACCATGACCGCATGGTTAGTTCAACCATGACTATTGGTAGCTAATAATATTATAATATGTAATACTCCATGATCATTGCTGGTTGGTGAGGTACTTCTGTGATCTTGACACACCAGATCTGCGAAAACATCACCTGAGAGTCACCATGTCACCATGTTGTAACGGGGAAATCACATGTTTGGCTACTCAAAAATGGCCACAAAACCATGAATCTATCAAGGACATGGTCTCACTGGTGTTTCAGTCCTCCTGCTCCTCTTTCTCGCTGGCCATTCTCTTGTCGAGTGCCGGAGCTTCAGGTTCCTTCATCAGGAGAGGTGCGTCCATCTGTGCAACATGGGAAACCATACCACTGACCTCTGCAGGATGCTGATTTTTGTGGCGGACCGAAGAACCTACTCTGAACACATCAACACACAGCTGCGTGCCTGCAAGTGAGGGATACTGGTTTCACGTTTGCACATGACAGCACTAGTTTGAGTCAAACATTTCCCACAGTCCTCCTCCGTTCGTTTGCTCTCAACTTCCCTGGCACTTTGAACTCTTCTTTCCTGGAGAATGCATCGGTGCAAATGTTAGCGCAGCCATGGTAATGAAGGTTCCCGTCATTGGAAACATCTGGTTGCGAACAAGTAGAAATATTTGGACATGCCAATCAATTCTGCTTACGAGATGTTCATATTAATCTATCATAGAGGCATCGATCGGTATGATGATAGCTAGTAACCAAGAGTGATGGGCAGGAAGGGCTGTCGCCCATATCTTATCTTATATCTTGATCACAATTATTGCCCTGATAACTAGACACCATGGTTTCTTTTAATATGATGTGCTTCCGAGTTGTGAACGTGGTTTTCACATCCCCAAGCGTGGGACACTTACAAAACTCGCATGTCTTCCTGAGTTCAGAAGTACACAACTTTCCGAATATGTTTGATCTATATAGTTGTTTCTCAAAGTAGGGGTGACCTCAAACCATATTAAGCTTGTAAAGTGACAAACCAACCATTTTTGGGGGTCCCTATTACTAACAAAGAACATATATAACATATTGGCACAAGTGACACGCGATGTTCATCAAAATACAGGTACCCCCAAATCATCCAGCATTAATCAATGTTTATGAACAAACCAACCATAACTTTGGGGGCCCCTATTAAAAGAAACCACCATATTGGTGAAATTGTTGGTTATCATCCCCTTAACCACTATTAATCCCTGTTAACCACTACGATTCCTTTTTAACCACTACAATCCCTATTACCCACCTGTTTGGTGGTTTCAGCCCCTTTGAAAAATATGAGTCAACCAACCAATTGTTAATAATTACCAGCGGGAAAATAAGCAAAATGTGAATCAAACCACCAACCACCCACTATTGAACCACTACAATAATGCATATATTAATCCCTATAAACCACTACAACACAGTGGCACAGGATCCGTGACATGGGTCCCATGTCCACTCCTTTACGTGATCGTGATCTCTTTGACCCAGACCCAGAGTTTCCGATGCAGTTTCCGCATGGGTCGGGGTGAAGCAACGACCCGGTTTGTAGAGACGCCAATGGTGGTTATAATCGGTGGTTTTTGTAGGACGAGCGAGGAACTCCAGGTGTGTCTGATGATGAACTGATGGTTTACAGTAGGGAAACAATGGGATTTTCTATGGATAAGTATGGTTAATAATAGTTTTACAGAGGTTACATGGGGGTTATGACCACTACTATTGGTTATTGATAGGGGAGAATCACCATTGAAAATGCTTAATAATAGGGGACAATCACCAATAACTATGGTTGATGATAGGGGACAATCACCAACAATAATGATTAAACTACTACTATTATTATATTGGAGTTTCAAGCCATGGGGGACCACAAAAATGGTATTTTGGTTTGTTGCTGTAAATGGCTAATAAAGGATGGGTTGGGGGAATCCCTATTCCAAATCACCTCGTGAGCATTTTGGAGAGTACCACCCATGTCGTCGCACGCAAATCGTACCGCTCACCGCCTCATCTTCCCTTTCTCGAATTTCTCGTTCCTTTCTTCTCTCGGCTTCCTCTGCTTTCTTCACCCAGTGCATGAGCAACGATCACATGCGCCCACAACCGCACAACCGCAACAGCACAAAAGTGGCGCCTGTAAAATCATGGGTGGACCATTGTGTGGGACTTCTCTGGACCTGTTCTTCAGATTGGTTGATGGGTCAGCATGAAACGGTTGGTTGATGGCAATGACTAGCGGGCCGATGCGGGCCGGATCTAGTATGGTAGTGGAGATTGATGAATTAATCATGGTTTGCAAGTTAGCAATTTAAAATTAACCACAGTGGGTGCCAACCCAGTCTCAAGTGTTTCTGAAGCAAAGGACTGCCTGTATCTGAGCTTCATGCAGCGTGTGGTGACAGAGTTTGAACAAATCATGTAGAGATTCTCCATATCGGATGTACCCCCGATACGGTTCCCTATCAACATGATATGGGTGTCGCTCAAGCGGTAGAAGTACCCCCAGCTATGGTCCAGTTTATTGATCATTCGATCTGCAGTGCTCAACCAACCATTTTGGGGGTCCACCAATATGCTTCGTGGATTTTGGGGTCCACTGAAGAACTCGTGTTGAGTCGACTCCTGCTCGCTTCTTCTCTTCTCTGCTTCAGCTGCTGCAATTTTGGCTCTTTCCTGCACAGATTGGTTGACTTGGCAGTCTTGGAGGGCCTGGCAATCACCGCAATCAGAAAAATTCGAACGCTGGTTGATGTCTTCAACCCCTAATTACGAAACATTTCCGTCAACGAACCAACCATTTGGTTTGTAATACTAGGGAAAATCAGAAAACATGTTTGAAAACCATCAACGAGAACATCATCTCCCACAATGTGTGTCCAGAAATTTGTGGAAGAGCAGGACTCAGATGGACTCAGGGATCCGTGCCTCGTCTTCTCGTTCTTTTCTTCTCTGGGATTCAATTTCTGCCTTGATTCTTTCCTGCAAAAGCCGTGGTGTTGTTGGAATTAGCTCTCCGGGCACATCTCACTCTCCCAACATCCCCGATTGTGGGTAAGGGCAGAAATTGTCTTACCCCGCAACCAGGCTCAAATGCTCGTCTTTCACGATCTTCTGGCTACGAACATGTTGATACTCAATTGATTATCACAAACAATCAGGTGCGATCTGCTGCTTGCAGGCACTAAGTCCAGGTGCTCATAGTCATTCAAATCAGTCAGCAAGGAACATGGAAGGCGTCAGAATGAAAAGAATGTTCATAACAATCAGTCAATGACTCAATGACACCTGTTCAAACGCTTTGTCTGTTTTCTATGGTCATCTATCATCTGTAGTCAGCTAGAATCATCTAGATAACTTGGCCAACGAGGCCTACAAATCATCACAGCTTTCACACAGCTCACCTTATTCTCTAAGCATCTGCCTGTTTGCGACCACGCAGCACACACACACATTGAGTGATAGTCTGCTCCATGCATTCGGTGTCTATGCAGCATGTCTACTTGGCACCTCCTCCTCCCTTTCTCTTTCCTTCCTTTTCTCGTCTTCCAAAGCTGCTCTGATTCTTTCCTGGGCAAATCTTGGTGGACCAGAACAGGAACCATAGTAAACAACGCAATTATGCCAAGATAAACTATTGAAGTGACTTCTGAATATACTGAATATCACATCCTTATAGAATACTCCCGTTACACCCAGCCACCTTATACAGAAAGTACTCATCTTTAGCAAGGAAACCGTAATTTCATACAGGGAATTGCACTATCTATATGGACAAACCCACATTCAGTGATTGGCTGATCCATGTCATGCATTCGGTGTCTATGCAACATGTCTACGTGGCACCTCCTCTCTTTCTCTTTCCTTCCTTTTCTCGTCTTCCAAAGCTGCTCTGACTCTTTCCTGGGCAAATCTTGGTGGACCAGAACAGGAACCATAGTAAACAAAGCAATTATGCCAAGATAAACTATTAAAGTGACTTCTGAATATACTGAATATCACATCCTTATAGAATACTCCCGTTACACCCAGCCACCTTATACAGAAAGTACTCATCTTTAGCAAGGAAACCGCAATTCGATACAGGGAATTGCATTATCTATATGGACAAACCCACATTCAGTGATTTGCTGATCCATGTCATGCATTCGGTGTCTATGCAACATGTCTACGTGGCACCTCCTCTCTTTCTCTTTCCTTCCTTTTCTCAGCTTCCAAAGCTGCTCTGACTCTTTCCTGGGCAAATCTTGGCGGACCAGAACAGGAACCATAGTAAACAAAGCAATTATGCCAAGATAAACTATTGAAGTGACTTCTGAATATACTGAATATCACATCCTTATAGAATACTCCCGTTACACCCAGCCACCTTATACAGAAAGTACTCATCTTTAGCAAGGAAACCGCAATTCGATACAGGGAATTGCATTATCTATATGGACAAACCCACATTCAGTGATTTGCTGATCCATGTCATGCATTCGGTGTCTATGCAACATGTCTACGTGGCACCTCCTCTCTTTCTCTTTCCTTGCTTTTCTCAGCTTCCAAAGCTGCTCTGGCTCTTTCCTGAACAAAAAACCAGCCAATCCGAACGATTCAAAAACCGCAGCAGTCAGTCTGAGGGGACACGGTAGCGGGATGGGGATGCCCATGACCAGGTACCAATGAATGGTGCAGTGACACCTTGCGATCCCAAAACATCTGATCACTTCCAGTGGGAAAACCAAACAAACATGAGGGTACACAATTTGGGGGAGAACCATGGTTGACCACTAGAAGCCACCAAGAGGGACACTGCTGGATTCAAATTTATATGTCTGGGAGGTGTTCACCATCAATCCTGATGTTTGACCATGCTCGACCATTCCTTAGTAGCACTCACCAAGAGTAATTAGTATGAAACAATTACAGAGTAATCTGATTGGAGTTGTGGGTCATGGTTGTTCCTCAAAGGTGTAGTTTCTCAATAAATCAGGACTCCAAACATGGAGCCAACCACATAGAGCCAGCCAGCCATGACGGTGACTCTTTGACCTCTCCAACGGAAAGGTTGATGCAAAATCAACATGACTGGAGGTTGGTGCGATTCACACTGCCCATATCAAGGTACTCTAGCAGTTGTCAGGCCTTGTTAAATATGTTTGGCAAGTCTAATCGTTTTATGTTTTAGCGCTTTCCTGGGAACACCCTGCCTCGTCTTCCCGTTTTCTTTTCTCAGCTTCAATGGCTGCTTTTACTCTTTCCTGCCCACATCATCACAGACAAAAAGTATGCAAAAAACGCACATGCAAAAACTCATACAATAAGCTACTATGTATGGGTACGATCCAATGAAACCTCAGTTGTCCAACAAACAGCCTAACAATAGGTAGTTCCGCAACAAAAATCATCCAGTGCTTAAGCCTCATTTGGCCATGGGTCAAAACCGTCTACTCCTGGTTCCCCCAGTTTTTAACCATGATTTTCCTATAAAATGTTTAGCATTTTTTTCAAATGAACATTGGTTGCTGGTTGGTGGTTGAACCACCCCTATGAAAAACATGCTTGTCAACCAACCATTTGTTGATGATTACTGGGGAAAATAAAAGATGCCAATAAAACCACCAACCAGTAGTCGTTTGACCATGATTGTTGGTTATTGTCCCTACTACTAACCATTATTAGCCATAGTCAACCAGTTTGAAACCACCAACAACCCCATTGATTCTCTGCTTGACCCACAATCATTCGGTACCCACCACCGAGCTGCACAGCTGTCGCTGCGCAGCTGCACCTCTTCGAGCCGAAGCCTTTCCTGGAGCAGTGAAACGGTGATTCAAAATAGGGGGTCCCAAAAATGGTTGATTTACTACTATAAATGACTACTAGTGGATGATTTGGGGGGACCCCTATTTTGAGAAACCACCATGTACACAACAATTGCAATGGATGATCAACCACAATGGATTGTCCAAGTTTCCAGTTTAGCCAATTACACGCGTGGCTTGGCTTGGCTAAACTGGATAAACCACATGTTGGTTTATCATCCATGGTGGACTTTACAAATTAATTAAGCATGTTACACACCCACAGCAAGGATCTACTACTAATGGATACCTTGTGGGGGTATAAGCCATCACACTTGCCACACCTTTCTATGTACATATCCTTGGTGGTACGCCACCCATGGACCCATATCTGTCTTACCCAGCCACGACGTCTGCCGCATACGTTGCCTCGTCCTTCGCCCTCTGGTCATCTTCTTGGCTGCCGCCGCGGTTCGCATCCTGCAAAACGAGTGAAGTTCCTTTTTGCAAAAATAAGCGACAAACAAAGAGAAATCTGTGGCAACTTTGAGGTACATAACAGGAAATCCTCCAAATAGGGGGACCCCCAGTATGGATGGTCTATCATTGAAGGAAAATCTACCTATTTTGTCCGTACACAAGTTGTACGATGTGCAATTTGGATGTGCAGCTTGCGAATTCTTCTTGTACCTCACCAGAAACAAGCCAGCGCAACGCGCTTGGAATCAGGTGCAATTGAGACCGTGTCTCGTATTTCATTCACTTACATGTAACTAATATTTTCACAGGGGGATTCAAGAAAAAACATTTTCTATACATCATCTTTTTTCGGAAATATAACTAATTTGTTGTTGGTTGCATGGATTCATTCTGCAATCTCAAATGGCAACAAATGGCAAAATCAGGACATGGGCCTCAGAACGACACACAGCAAGGCCAATGTCAATGTGCAATGTGCCCCTTGGTCGTGGCTGAACCAACCAGTTGGATTGTCGGTGGGCACCACTGTCGTTTGCCATCACAAAGAGATGGTGGGAAAATTGGCAACGCATCAAAAGCGATAACACAATGACTGCAAAGGTTTCATACGTCATGGTTGACCCAATAAAGTAGATCTATCCAGGTTTGAATTCTGGGGGTGAAGATGTGCACACATTCTAAACTAACAGTTTTGGTGTTCACAACCTGCCTGGCTTTGGAATGACATTGGTTTGCTCTAAAATAACTTAAAGGATACACAAAACGACCCTCCGACTTGTACCTCCCACTGGTTTCAAGTGCCCCTGTGGGAAATAGTTGAAAACCTCTTCCCAACGCACGGTTGGGCTCTAAAATGACATCATGAACAACATGCAGCCATCCTTTGCCAACAAAACCGCTGCTTGAGAATGACATCATTAACAACAACCAGGCGTTTCTACGTGCATCCCCATATGATCTTTGGATGTTGGTTCTACATATTTGGTCATTTATCTCGGTTTTACCTTGAAGGTCACCCGGCCACAGCAGTGCCACAACGCCCCTCGAGTTTCGACCCGTCCCAAGATCCACCGACGGGTGGTGAATCGTGGTGAATCTAAAGGTAGGGTCCGGTCCCGGGTGAGTTGGTGGTGAATCCAGGAGAACCAACCATTTCCCAAGGTAACGGAAGTGGCTCATATAATTAATAATGAATTTAACCATGTTATGGGTTGGTAATTACTAATCTATTCAATGAACGGCATATCACACAAAAATGGCTAATGAACGGCTAATGGTTGGTGAATCACCGAATCATTACTGATGGTGGGTTCACAATAACTATGATTACACAATCATAATTACATGTCGTTACTAATGAATGGCTATTGGTGAATCATCGTATCAATGAGTAATGGTGAATCAATGGTTGATGTTTACCACAGGTTTCGGGTATTCATTTTCCCCCAGCAAAAAAAAGTATATAAATCTATGTAAATCAATGGTTTCTGTTGATAAACTATGTTGAATCAACGTGGGAGCAACACTTCATACCAAGAATCGATTAAATCAAACAGGAGTTCATCTATGGTTGTTGGCGTTCCTGATTCTCGGCAAATAGCATCGAAAAAGAAACATAATATAAATCATCAATTCATGACTGCTAGTAATGTTAAATAATCATGACAATGGTGAACCCCGACAGTGATGGTTCATGTCTGACCATGCCAGTGCATCGACTGCGCTGGCGCCTGCGCGGCATGTTCGCGCAATTTCATGGAGACATCGTACAGCAACGAATCCTGGGCTAGAGTTTGAATTCCGAGTGTCAACAACAAAGTAACCTCCTACAATATTCAAATGCCAATTGACCCACACAATCACACAAGAAACAAGAGCGGAACCCCAACATTCTGAGCGTTTGACTCTCCGAAAGTTGGCTTGCTATGTTTTGCTGTGTTTGACTATCTGAGTTCTCATGTTTGGTCAAACTGACAAGCGTGTGAGCGTAGACTTATTGAGGACCCATGGACATGGATAAAAAATGAGGATCCCCATGATCACGACAATCCCTCGAACCAAAGAGTATAGATTTTTTTCAAGTCTTGAAACTAGTGTTGCAGAATGAACCTTTATTTGTTCATATTTGTTCCATGTATTACCAACACCAGTTCTCTGATTTACCTTCATTTAGAACAGCTGTGTTTGACATGGATACTTAAGCTACCGCCAAGATTCTTAACCGCATGGTTGCGAAGGAACATCCAGTAGCGTCATGACGTTAATTCATCATGTTGTCTACGTTCATAATTTATCAGCATATCAAACGGCTGTATCCATAAATAATGCTACTGGTAGCACCCTGGACCCCTCCATTTGTGTTGAAGAATTCTCAGCTGCTTTGCCGATGGTGCAACATGTCTCAAGGAGCAAACCCAACCAAACATTCTGCCTGTTGCTAAATATCGAAAATGTCGCCTCATGGTTCCCATCAGCTTTCTGCTCAAGTTTCCTTGATACTCAACCCAATCCCTATCCCAACATCATGATTATCAACCTGACAAATCATCATGAACCATCAGTATTAAGCATCATTAATCATCATTATGCATTATGAACCATTGTTAATCATCGTCAAACCCGTGTTAACCATAAACTAACCATCATTAGTCATGATCAAACCCCATGATTGCTGCCATTACCATCATGAGCCATGAAAAAAACCTTTGATTGCTGTTTATTCTCCCTATCATCGACCATTATCACCTGGCTGGTGGTTGAACCACCCCTATGAAAAATATGCTTGTCAACCAACCAGCCATTTATTAATAGCAAAGAATGCAGGGATAATAAAACATGTCAATCAAACCCCCAGCCAGCCGTGATGGCTACCCTCCCAGCTGGCCACGTCCAAGTAGCTGTAGCTGGAGGAGTCTGGGGTGCCCCAGCACCAGCTGCCTGCGATCCGTCCTGCTTTTGCCTGGCGATATCAAGCCTGGTTGATAATGCTTCTGGTTGCTGAAGATGATCGGTTGGTTACGTCGTGGAGAAAATGGTCGTTCAGGGTGGTTCGTGATCTAACCGTCCATGATACGGAAATGGTTGGTTAACAGGTTCACAATGAATTCATGCTTGGTGAGCAGTCACTGCTGGTTAACAATGAGTAACAGTGTTTTGACCATGGTCATGGTCAACAAAACTGGATAACAACCAGCAAAAGTCATAAACACAATGGAACATGTGTTGGCTACTGATGGATAATTCAAACATATGATCATAGCTCTCAACGCGAATCATGTTGCTGTCAGCAATATCAATCGGACAGGTAGTCAACTTGTCGTGGTCATTACTTGCACCAATATAAGAATTATGATTATCATGAGTGTATGAATAGCATTGTTGGTTTGTTCTTTGCAGGTTGGTGATTACCCGACAATGCTAATGACCGTAACAATAATATCAATCAGGGACATAACCCCCCTTCTCCAACAATCACACATCTTGAGCTGCGAATCATGTATGAAGTAGGCTCATGAAGTAGGCTCTACACACTCATACAGGTGAAACCCTCTAGCCTCTAGCTCCAATCACAACATGGGTGTTTCTCAAAATAGGGAACCTCGAGAATAGTCGGTTTTATAGTGAGTAATATGGGATGATTTGGAGCTACCCCCATTTTAAGAAACCACCATATTTTCACACCAAAGAACCGTCTACAGTAACAACCACATCATTTGCATGGTAGATCGTGTTGTTCAACCGTTCTCTCGGGATTACAATTCATAACTAGTGTGGAAACCATCCACGATGTAGCACTGATATCTGTTTCACGGGCCAAACAGGAGATTATATGTTTAGCCACAACTTTTTTGGGCTACCTTAGAATCTCAGAGCACAAATGTCTGAGACCATTATAGACAAACAAAATAATGTAAGTATATAGTATTCTATTCACCAACATACCGTAAATAACATGCCCACGGATATGATAGCAATAGTCTCATTGCAGTCTGGGCATCAACAAATTTAGCAGCCAGCTTGCTCCACCATACCCAGCCTACCATATATCCAGTCTGCATCTTACAACACCACTGGCCGTGCACAAGCCAACCACCAATTCCCGTCCCACCAGGACGCACGAACCTCAACAGCAACTCCGCTGCGTTGGCAAGCAGGTCACTTGACTCCCTGAGCATCACTGAACCATTACGACAGGGAACCGGGAACTGATCTGGCTCTTTAATTGTTGAGAAATGATTCATTGGTTGCAGTTGTCAACTTAATTAGTACTAATAATAATTGGAAACTAACTAGTAACGATTCTGTAGTTACTTCTCAGTTGCTGGCTGATCACGGTCACTTGACGATTGATCGAAGGTTGATTACTGCAAAGTCGAAAAGGTCTGCCGGGGTATGACAACAAGCGGCCGGTGATGTTTCCTGACTTCAAGTTGGAAGGGTTGGGAGCCTTCTACAGCCGATACAGCGGCAGGTATTCCCATGAGAGCTTGTAACAAGCCCCAGGCTGGCGGAATACCCACAACATTCAATAAAGGCTGTGGCGGCTGCTCGTTGGACCCTTGAATTTCCGACAGTTCAGCCTGTCTAAATCAAGTTTGACTGCTTTTTTTTTACAGGCGAGTTGTCGATGACATCACACCAAGCGCAACTTCAGCATGACAAGCGTTTGTTGACACACATTTGATAGATCATTGTGGGAACATCAGCTTGGGTGAACTCGGCTCATTCACATGTCAAAGTTATGACTGATTACTCACACGAACATTGATGGCGAACATCTTGCACCACGTGGAGCATCCGTGTTCAATATTGTTCAGGCAATCAATGTTGTTCCTGGGCTGGATGGCTGTGACATCTTCTGGAAACCTCGAAATCATCAATTTGCAGGGGTGTCCTCCAGCTACCGTCCCATCAGCCACTTTCAGTATTGATGAACTAGGAAAAGTATGTTGCCCATTAGTCTGACCATTGGTGTGAACTATGAGGCAATACTGGTTGGTTGTTGAACACCTCTCTGCAAAAGACCAGTCGATCAACTATCCCAGATACTAGGGCAAATAGCAAATGTTTAAAGCCACTAGCAAGTAGCTGATTATTATCCTCCATTATTCACTATTAATAGGATATTACTAGCCTCTACTAGCCATCTAGTAGCAATTACTAGCTGAGTTATTCATCCATGTTATTGACCACCGTTCAGCTTTGTTATAACACCTTTTGAATAATTATCCATGTTATAAACCCCCACCAATAACTATTATTCATGGTTAAAATTAAAAACCCCATAAAACCACCAGCCAGCTTAGTATTTGACTATGACCACTTCTGGGAGACCATGGTTCTCAGTTTGCTGGTATGTGGTGCAGCTTGGCCACTCCAACCATTGATTGGATGTTTACCTCGCCATTGCTGTTGCTTGGGTTGACCCACAACCAAATCATCGACCCTGATTACTGTTGGTTCCTCTTGTCCTTGTACCCCTCGATGATGAGCAATGTCTCCGCGCTTGATCTATCAACGAATATCGGCCATTCTAAAGCTTTGATAACGACCTCTACCCTTATTTAGGACTATCAATCCCTACCTGTTACTAACCGTCATTAACAACCATTGTTGCCGCAAATGTTTAGGGTAGCAACACCACCGTTGTGCGCAAACTAGGCGCATTTGGAAGGTTTAAGGTTTGGAGAATAGAATCTCGACAGATCATTGTCTCTTCAAGAAGATCCTGATACAACCAGACCAGTTCACTCTAAGCCATTAATTGATTAGCCAGTGGAATCTATCTTGACACTCATGTTTAAAGCAAAGGTTGGTTTGGGGGCGCCCCCAATCCGGAGAAACACAAGTATTGCTACCTAATTTGTCAAAAGTTTAGATTCTAGATCCCATCAGAGGAGAAGGTGTCATCCTTCTTTGTCCCCTCAACCAAAAGGAGAATTGTATCAAAGGATGCAAAGAAGCGCTGCAATGCTGTGGCTAATCTACTTGGTAATGTGGTAATGATCAATGATGAAAGTATCGGAAGAAAGGAGAACGTATGACAGTTAGTGGTCAGCCCGTTGTTTGATCATCTGCATCCACGGCTATCCACGGTGGTGGGTTCCATTCCTGGCGTGGTTTACCTCCAGGCGCCCAGACGGGACTGGAGCATCCCGATACGAACTGCGCCCGCGCGGGTTCAGAACATCCTGCACGGCATGGCTCAAACAAAAACATGTTTTCTAGCCAATAAATAGTGGTTTATCATGACGTACAATGATGGTTTATGGTGATGAGTGGTGATCAATGGTTGTGATGTTGAAAAATGGCGTCTACATATGTTTATAGGCACGGTGAACAATGGTTGATAGTGGCCAATCATGGTGAATCAATATCAATTACACCGTATTAGTGACCAACGTTTCTGGAATGCTGAAATTTTGCTAGTGACGGTCAACCCTGGATGATTTCTCATGCTGACTGACAAAATAGTGGTTGATCAAACGGGGCTGAGGCCAACATTAAATGCAGAAAAAAACACACAAACGAAACATCAGTTGAACAGGGAGACGTCCACAACATAATCCACAACATTTGTTTGGGGAAAACGGTTCCTGCTTATGCAAAAAATGACTACCATTAATATCCTTCTATCATGTCAGCGCAAGAGGCATTGCAAATACCAAACGCAGGACACTTATGGTTTCTCCACCATTCAAAATCACAATTGGACAATCAAACATCAGGTAATAACAAACATCGTGAAAACTGTTGTAAAAACACAACATGTTTGCCAATCATGGTCTGCAAAATTGAACTCAGCCTGGCCTGGTGTTTGATATATTATGACATTTCCTCGCAATTGATGTCGCATACATGACTGTATTTTTTTTGGAAATAAATATGTAAACATAGATAATTGTAAAATGATCTAAGCATAAAAAAACGAACATTCATGTACTATATCAAAATAAATGTAAATTTAAACAAAAATATGAATATCTCAATTCTAAAATATAAAAACAAAAAATATATATCTAAATATAGAAACGAAAAAAATAAATATCTAAATATAAAAACAAAAATATATAAATATCTAAAAAAAACAAGAATGTATAAATATCTAAATATAAAAAACAAATATCTAAATAAAAATATACAAATACAAAAATATCTAAATATAAATATACAAATGTAAATAATTCTAAATATATTGACAACCTTTTCTGGCAAATGTTAATTAAACAAATGACATTTTCTGGCACTTTATGTGACGGATTTTCTGCAATTTTGTTGGGGATGGTACATGGCACATATTTTGACGATCATTCCGGCATTTTATTTGGCATATGACATTTTTTTCTGGCATATTATTTTGGCATTTTCCTGCACTTTATATAATTGGTTTTTAGATGTTTTTACTTTCAGGTCATTGACCTGCAGATTTATACCGGGAAATGGTTCACTTAGGCAGCCGCCAGTTGAATATTGGTTGGCGGCGAAACAAAATTTACATGACAACATCATTTTTAACACATGTTGTATGAATTCATGGTGCAAACACATCTTCAAACATGTTCAAGCTAACGCAGCCAGAATTCCAGACACAACATGACACAACAGCCAACTTCCGACCAGCCGACGGACCGTTTTTTTTCATAATGTGTGGTGATGGGCATGTCATTGGGGACAGGGGGGCCGCTCAAAAAGGTAATGTGCCGGGAGCATTGAGTTTCTGAAAAAGATCCACAGTGACCAACATTGTTTGAATTCAAACATCCTCCGCATACCCTTCTTGACACGTACCAACCCCAGAAAGCCTCCCCATCCACATGGCCGTTTTCCATCTTTCCATTGGTAAAAGATTGAGTGCCTGGGACCAATGAAAATCATGAAAATATCCATTATCAAAAACTATGTCTTCAACTAAAAATAATAAAACAATGTCTTCAACATGTTTGCCCTCAAATGCCCCGGCCACATGCAGCCTGCAGCATTGTTCCGACTCCAGGTTTCAATTGTTGTCGAATCCGTTCCACGTCTTGGCGGCAACGGAGCGCAAGTGGATCCGAGAACGTCGGTTGATGTAGCGGAAGGCAGCTGTCGACCCCTTACAAAAGCGATGGAAATCAAGATGTTGCAAGATTAATATCAATTTGGACAATGTCAATGAGAACCAAATCTTGGGCACCACGTGTTGCAAGGTGAGCTCGTGTCCGAGGAAACCACGGGCCAGCGTGCGTCATCGCTGTCCAGCTTCATACCTTATATTATACTAATCGCGAAGGGCCGTTCCAAGATACAATGAACGATTTTTGCATGACGTTGAATTACCATCCCATGACCACGTGCAAGAAATGGCCCCAGATCCCATATTCCAATGTGAAATCGTTGAATGTTGCAAAGCGTGGGGGTTGCAATGCCCCACGCATTTCTTGGCACTTGCCTGCAGTTCATTTCAAAATCAAGAGCTGCTCCGCGCGATTTTTAAGTTGTAGCTTGAATGCTGTCAAAATGAGCGTCTGTCACAGCAGGCTCTGGCACGGTTCCCCAAGTGCGCTTGCAGCCCTACCATGGAAGGTCACGCGAAGGAACGCTTGGGGGGCTACATTCCAGGTTTCCGGAGAAGGAATCATGGCCTCATAAGGCGCGGTAAGGGCAAGAGCTTTTTTAAAGGCGGGCGCGCCTTGATTCAACCATCCACCTTGTGGCGCAGGATTGATCATGACGATAATGTGCTAATGCTGTTTCAGAATGCGGCAAATTGTGAAGAGTGCTTGCCAATGCGTGCCAGCTGCAAGCTGCGATGAGTCTGGCTTTAGCCTCGTTGCTGTTCATCACAGCAAGAAAACGGATCGATCAACTCGCCCACGAGCAAGGACACATCATTGTCACCACAGTGTCAATTGATTAGTGGTTAAGAAAAGGGATAATAACCAACAAAATAAGCAACTGTTTCAACCACCTGGCAATGTGCACCCCTGTTGACCATCATTAAATCTGTTTGGTCAGAATTCCTTGCAACATCAACGACTCGGTTTACCCGGTATAGGTTCAGCACACCCTGCCAAAGCCCACAATCTATTGTAACCTCGAATACTGTAACCGTATATTACCATGCTATACCCGTGTTTGCCTATATCAAATAGCATTACTTGATACGGTCACACCAACAATTTTTGGAGAATCGTGCTGACAACTGATTCTGTCCCGATGGGTTACATAGCGATGTTTCATGGTGGCCGACAATGGGTTAAGAATTATTAGTGAATTATCTTTGATGCCAATGTGGGCTTAGAATGCTTTACGACTGCTTATGATGTCTAAATTTGGCGAACAAGGGGTTTAGAATAACTAAAGATGATGCTCAATCGGGGTAGCAAACAAAAATAGGTCTGGAATGGTCAATGATGCTAAATTGTGATTGCAAAGGGCTTAGAATGAAGCGTGATGGGTAATTTTGGCTAAGAATGGGACCAAAATTGTCAATGGTGGATAATGTTGCTTAACAAGGGAAAAACGGTGGTCAATGATGGCCAATTTCGCTTAACAATAGGTTTCAAATGATTAATGATACTTATTTGTGCCTGGATTTGTCGTTAGACTTGATTTAGAATGATTTAATTCTTTTCAACAATGGGTTTCATGGGCAATGATGCTTTCTTTTGATCAACAAAGAGATTCAACATGTTGAGAATGTCTAATGATGTTTCATTTTGTTTCAGAAACGCTTTGGACTGGTAGATCATCTTCCATTTTGGCTAGCAATGGCTTTAGAGTGCTCCATGATGCTTAATTGTGGATGATATGAGTTTAGAATAGTTCACCACAGTTCTTGATTTCCAGGCCAACAGGTGGCAGCATATGATGTTGGCATCGTTGAAAAGCGCGATGTGATTTCTTCCTGTGATTCTGTTTTTTCGCATATTTTAGAGGGATGTGGGTGCCAAATGAAACCTAAAAGGAGAATCAAACAACCAGTGTCCAAACAGGGCCAGAATGGAGTAGAAAATAGCAGAACATATTTTCGGACTGGATAACTGCGCCATGTCGAACAGAGTCAATTGGGAGACAACGTGGGTCCATCTTGTGCTCAAGACAGGCCTATGGGCTGTGACTACGTATGGCACTATAATGTGAGATCCACCAGTGAAGGAGGTTACCCCCCAGTGGTCATGTACTGTAATCGTCATGGCATAATCATGTTAGAGATATGGGTTTGTGCCAAGCCATAGTGGGGCCCAAAGTGGGTTATTGGTTACCCCATGGCTTGGCACATACCAATATGGCAGTGCGTCAAAACCCTGTACCCCTGGTTCCCCTATCATTAACCATTGTTTTCCTTCTACTATTGTTGCTTAATATCCCCCACTATTGGTTGATTAATATTGGCACAGACCCATATCCTACATCTTGCCATTCCCCAATGCCCACTGGTACCCAGCAGCATCAAGCGCTCATCTCTCCTGAGTCTCCCGGCTCAGGTCCGTTCCATCCCCTGCATTTCGCCTTTCCAGGCAAAAAACGCTGGGTACTTGAGAGCCACTAAATAGATAGATAGATATATATATATGTATCACATATATTTACATATATATATATACGGCCAATTCCTAGGCTTTGCCCCGCAGGTACAAAAGTGACGGGATCATCATCATCAGCATCATCATCAACATTATCATCATCATGGTCATCATCACCATGGTCATCATCATATAGTGCAGCGGGGCTGGGACATTTGATTCTGGTAATGTGTTCTTTTGTATATATGAAGCATATAATGCAGCGGGGGTGGGACATTTGATTCTGGTAATGAGTTCTTTTGTATATACGAAACATATAGTGCAGCGGGGCTGGGACATTTGATTCTGGTAATGAGTTCTTCGTATAAATGAAACATATAGTGCAGCAGGGGTGGGACATTTGATTCTGGTAATGAGTTCTT
>VSDK01026489.1:426035-440195 GCA_009767595.1 Symbiodinium kawagutii
CGTGTAGGTTCCCCTTATGAGAAACTTAGGCAAATTGAAACTTTGGCTATTGAGCTGGTCAAAGAGGGCATGGCTTCCAAAAAAGCAATGCAGAAGTTGATAGGGCTCTTCATTCACCCCTTTATGCACCGACGGGAATGTATGAGTATTTTTCACCATGTATACGGTTTCATTGAGCAGATGCCAGACAGCGGGTTGCGAAAATTACCCGAATATGTAAAAGACGAAATCCTCTCAGCTGTGTTAGTCCTGCCATTTGCCGAAGCCTGTGTGCGATTGCCAGTTTCAGTGCAGGTGTCAGCCACTGACGCCAGTTCCGGTGGAGGGGGAAGGGCCAGCACCATAACCACCAAAGCTTTGTCTAAAACTTTGTACCGGTTCGCAGAAAAACATGGTGAGTATACTCGTTTAGATTGGGATAAGCACGCCATTCCTCCACCCACAAAAATGTCTAAGGCGCCCGAGCCTTTGTTAAAAACCCTGCAGAAACATCACTGGACTTGTTCTCAATCTATCAAATTTGCCAGAAAAGAACACATTAATATTTTGGAGCTTGAAATGATTAAGCAAGAAGTCAAAAGCAGGGTCAATACTGGCCGGGGCCGGTGCAGAGTAGTGAACCTTTGCGACAGTAGGGTGGCGCTTGGCTGTTTTGCAAAGGGTCGTTCTAGCAGCAGAAATTTGAACCATAGGCTACGTAGTTGTGTGCCTTGGCTTTTAGCAGGGGATTTGCATTTGGTTAACCTCTGGGTACCCACTGACATGAACCCCGCAGATTTTCCAAGCAGAGGGAAGCCTATTCCACCGCCTATGGTTGCTCAGCATGATCCTTTGTTGGACACTGTAACCCTAGTGGCTGCGCAAGCCCCACGCAGCTTGCAGGTGCAATGCTTGTTGGAGCAGGAATCGCAGAGGACAGGGTCAGACCCCCTAAAAAATCACAGTTCACAAAGTTTGTTGAAAAACAGCCAGCTTGAGACCGCCCAGCCGAACGCCCAACACGGGCCAGCCGTTTGCCTTGAACCAGAACCAAGCTACACTTTCCGTGAATTCTTTTACGGAAAAGGAAGGCTCTCTGAGCGCGTGCGCCTGGATAATCGTTTGAAGGTTGGTGATGCAGTTGATTGTTCAGGGAAAAGAAGAAAGCTGAAATCCCAAAACCTTCTAAATAACGGTGACTTTAAGATTTTGTGCTTAGAAGCAGCCATGCCACGCCAGCTGTGGCACTTTGGGATTCCAGGTTCTTCTTTTTCTGTTGTGCAGCACGCAAATAAGGGAACCCGCCGTAGGAACCAACCAGAAGGGGACAACAGTCTTGAAGCAGAACGTTTGGGTAATGAGTTGCTCCGTAGGACGTGCATCCTCATAGACATTCTGGTTGATAACGGTAATTTTTGGACATTGGAAAACCCCCAAAGTTCTTACCTCTGGTGCATGCCATGTCTTCAGAAGAGAGTCATTAGTGGTTGCAATTCCCAGGCAGACCTTGACCAATGTAGCTACGGTTTGAAAATAAGAGATGATAAGCGCAGACTAAAGCCTTGTAAAAAACCCACACGGGTGGTCGGCAACCTCCCTGGATTAAATAGCATAAGCAAAGCCTGCAGGTGCCAAACCAGCCATGTGCAAGCCATGGGTGGGGTTCGCACGTCGGTCGGCTGGAAGCCTAGGTCAGAACTAGCAGGACAATACCCAATCCAGTTGTGTGATGCGTATGTAAACATGGCAGCAGCAGCTCTCAGTTGACTATTGGCAACTAGTTGTTTAAAAAAGGGATCATTCTGCATGATGCATGTTTTAGTTTTTTACTTTTTCTCCTACCAACTGACCCTGCGCCTTTGATACCGCCAACATGAGCCATGGAACCCAGACGAGACAGAATTCCATAGCGTTTCGTTTAAGTCGTTTTTCGGCACCATATCGAAGCCGCCTTTTGGCAGGATTGCAAGATCTTCAAACTTTTTGCAGCCAGACATTTCACATGAACATTTCTGCACTTGCCAAGAAGAGACGAACAGCCGAAGAACTGTTAGGTCAGTACGTGATCGCAAGGCATGAAGCTTCACACGGCGCATCGTTGTCTTTGGTAAAGCACGCACTACTAGGGTTTCAACACGTTTTCCCTCACCTGCGGGGCAAGCTGTCCACTTGCTGGGAGAATCTCCGGGTTTGGGAGGAACAACGGACAACACGTTTGAGGCCCCCCTTGCCAATACCACTCTGGCTGTTCATGATAGGTCTTGCACGTGCCCATGCCAAGGTTGAATCGGACAAACATGTACAATATTGCTGGCAAGTTTTCAGCGTTTTGATTGAAATCGGCTTGCTGTGCATGTTGAGACCAGGTGAATTAATGAAACTGCGTCACTCAGATGTTTGTTTGCCAGGGTCTTTCACGCTTTGCCAAAACCATGCCGCCATAAAAGTAATTTCTCCAAAGAATAGACGGCAGTTTGGCGAACATCAATTTGTCCTTCTCAAGCAGCCCAATGCGGTCGAATGGCTTTCATTGGTTCAGCGACCAGGAGACTCAGGCACCTTGTGGCCTGCTAAGGTAACCCGTTTTACTGCCATGTTCAAACAAGTAGTCCATGAACTCGGTATAAAGAAGTGCGGGTTCTGCCCCAGTAGCTTGAGGCCCGGTGGTGCTACCATGTATTACAATAACGGTGTGAACATTTCAGCCCTTCGCTTTATGGGCAGATGGTCTGTAGAGAGGTCCTTGGAGCATTATATCCAGCTTGCAATGGCTACCCAAATAGTAAACCAGCTGGCGCCCGAAGCAGTCTCTCGGCTGAAGCGTTTGGGGCCGCTTTGCTTGTTGCAAGTAGTTGCGCCCGCATGGGAGCATGAAGTAGCTTCTCAAGTCAAAAGATTACAGAAATCCCCGTCGCAAATATTGCAGTGGTGTAATGCATATGTTTCTTTTTCCTAAATGCAAAGCCTAGTAGAAAAGCATGGAAATCGCACGGTGGTCGGTGGTGCTCTGGCCGGTTCGCAGTACCGATCTTTGACCGAAGAGCAGCTACGCAAGGCAGCTAAAAGATATCCCACGGACACAAATCTGCAGAAGTTTGCCAAAGCAAAGATTGCCATCCAGGAGCTTGACAGCCAGTCAGAGCCATTGCCCTGCGTCCCTTTACAAATACAGCCAGCAGCAGTTGTGCAACCGCCGCCTAGCAGGGTTGTTTCCCAAAGATTTTTTGCAGTTTTCAGCAAAAGGTTGCTGTGGTATTTGCTGATTGCTTGTTTGACGATCTGCCTGCTCAAACCTGCAATTTCAACTTTGCTAGCCAGGCACGCTGTCAGATTTGTCCGGCTTTTGGTTCGGCAATGTATCTATTTCTTGTGTCTCCTCTTTGATGGTATCATGGATGAACTCGTTTACCACTTGGAATTTGCCATCAGGGAAGCTTTGCCATCACAAGCCGATTTGCAGGACGTGCCTAGGGCGACGGTTTCCTTGTTGTCACATGTATTTTCTGCCACAGCTGGAGCCATGATATCTCTGGTTAGCCAATTTGTGTATGCTCGACGTGCGCAGGTACAAGTGCACGCCTAGCCTTGGCAGCGCCCACGTGGCTGCCGCATACCACCGCCTCCCCGCCACAACACCAACGGTGGGGTTGGACACCCTTTCCAAATTGTTCTCACAGTCCCCCTTTTGCACGAAAAAAGGGCAGACGCGGCACAGCTGCTGGAACAAACATGGTTGAATGTTTTGACCCGCTGTGGCGGGGCTCAAGTCTTTGTTGGGCCGCCGCCGCCCCTCCTCCACTCTTTCGAAATTGTTGCAACAAGGCTGGCTTGGCATTTTTGATTCATCGGTGCAATCCACATCCTAAGCAGGCTTGGCATTTTTGATTCATCAGTGCAATCCACATCCCAAGCATCAGTTCGATAGGGTTCTCTGCTGGATGCCCAAGGCATCCACACACAAATCGCTCTCACAGTCCCCCTTTTGCACGAAAAAAGGGCAGACGCGGCACAGCTGCTGGAACAAACATATATATATATAAAAACATTCATTGATTGAAAAAAAATATGTATATATATATATAATAAAAACAAAAAATCAACAACTTATGTGTATACTGTCTATATGTATCCACATTTAGCATTGTATATCCACGTTCAAACATGCAATTGATGTAGTGATGTCCTTTATTGCACAGTCTGTCTGACTGGAAAAAACATATGTCATAGTGTGCAAATATATGCGTCAAATGATGAAAAACATCTGATAAGCACCAACATAAACTTGGCAACGTGTGTGACATATGTACATATGCTAATATGAATATGTAAATAAATATGTGCATATAAAGATTCACTTCAATATTTCTATATATCAAATGTGCCTGTATGAGAAAACGATAGGCACATAGATCGACAAATAAATTCATCTGTAATCATGCCCAGAAGGATCAATAGATAAATGAACAGATAGATGAGTACAAACATGCTGAGTAAGCAACGCATCAAAGTCCCATCTGGAAGCATGCATCGCATGACGCCATCCTGCACGCTGATCACATGGAAAAGCTGACCTGGATCAACCAAGCAGTACCCCCATATGTAGCCATTGTCGGGCTAATCATCCATTGGCTCTGGACCCCCGTCTGGCACCGTGGCATCCACCATTGGCGCTGGACTCTCCTCTGGCACTGTGGCCTCCATTGGCGCTGGACTCTCCTCTGGCACGAGGCACATGCTTAAGCATCCATACCAGCTGCTTCTTTTGATCTTTCATACTGCCGTTTAATTTCCTCTTCATCAGGCACATACAAATACTGCTCCTCGTTCTCCTCCAAAAACTTGAATCTGACAGCCACAGCTTCTGCTGCTGCTTCAGCTTCTTGCCACAGTGGCATATCTGAAATATGGTCGAAAGCCTTCTTGTAGGCAACATTGGCCAGGCTCAGCTCATCTATGATCTGCTGCCGTAGCATGCAAGCGTAGTTACATTCACCATTGCTAGGGCTGCCAAAAACCTTACAGGTGGAGCCCTCATAGGCTTTGAAGCCACAGGAAAAGCAGAACACTGAGCTGTGACGCCTTGGAGCAAGGACCCTGCTTTGTCTCCTCTCTGTTGGAACCACTTCAAACAACATGTGGGTCCCGGCAAAAGAGTGTCTGGGAGTGTGCTGACCCTTCAGCCTTTCGGCCTGGGTGATGTTTATTTGCCCGTGCCCACATGGTCCAGCCCATGAAATCAACGCAAACAACTAGGTTTTTGTTCCAAGTCAAGCCCTACTTATGATAAGTAACCAGGTTTTTGCCAAACAACTATGGATGCTTGTATCCACTTATCGTAAGTAGGGTTTTTGCAAATGTTTTTCGTTACAAGATAAAAACGTCCGATGTCCCCCTGCAGATCAACCAGTTACCAACACATGTGTTCAATCATTCATATTATGCTAAGCTGTATGTGTGAGGCAATAACGAAACAACACAACATACTTGTGACTTTCATGGCGCTCCTATTGCAGGGGTGATTGAACTCGCAGACAGCACCTGGTCCAGTGTTGGATTCTAGCACTCCTGGTTCACATGTACAGCTTACGCTGGACAACTTGTATACTTCCATTTCCTTCCACATTAACAATCGACCGTCGTGACATGTTGGCTTCGTGACATGTGGCCAAACATTACCACTCGTTCTTCACCATCAACTCGCACCCCCTTGGTATCCTATGTCAACAATTATATAATAGTTCCGCATCAACATCCCTATTGAGCCAATTGAATCATTATCCATTTTTCCACATGACTTCTCCAACATCCACGGGCATATCCCATGATTATCTACTGTCAATCATATTGCACCTGCGTTTCTCATATCATTACCAGATTGATCATCCATTTTTTTCCCATATCATCGCGCCCTTTTATCGCTACTGGTTTATGTTGTTTTCTCATTTTCGTTGATTCTTTTATTGGTCATATGATCCCTGATGGTTGCTATGGGTTACTGGTCATACTATACGTTCCGTATTGGCTCCCATATTGCTTTTCTACCATACCTGTTGGTCCCAGAAAACACCTATTGGTTTCCATCGGATTTTCCCTCTTGGTCACCCAGAAACACACATTCGAGGCTATCGGTCATATTATAGTGGTTTCTCAAAATAGGAGTACCCCAAAATCCAGCTTATGAACCATTTATTGTGGTAATAAAACAACCATTTGTTGGGTTCCACCTATTTTCAGAAACCCAAGCTAGTCGCTGTTTATTGTTGTTCAGCCATTCTTGTTGGTCATTGATCCCTATGATGAACCACTATTCACCATTGGATCCTATCGTTCCTATTGCTTCTTATTATGAAGTCACAAAACAAAACACGTGTGCACTTCCTCACGACTTGTTGGCCCGCCTGAGATGGCGCCGGTGGTGGTCCCCACGGCAGCACCTATCCACAGTCAAAGCGGATGGAAAACATGAAGGTCCTGGTTGCTTGATTGGATTTAGGCGGATTTAGTTGGTTCGATTTGGTTTCCTTCTTGGAAGCTCCACTTTGGTTCAACAACTGTTGACAGTTATATAGTTGGATTTAGTGGGTCAGTTGGTCAGCGCAATGGTTGGTTATCAGTGATGGGTTAAGTTGAACCTCAGCAAACAACATTGGATGCCACAACAAACCAAAGCAGCTTATCAAGAAGAACAGCATACCAACAGGTCAGGGCAACACCCTACCACTGCAGCCGAAAAAAGTGTAGATTGAATCGCTGGTTGTATCCCCACAGTTTCACTTGTTGGCATGTCGTGTGAAGAGGGGTAGAGGACCCGTCACGATAGCGAACAAAAAAATGATATGGATGTGACACAAGCTGTATACATAGATGAATGTAGCTATCGTAGCTTCATGAGGCTTCATTCATATTCATCAACATCAATCATATGCAACCACTGGGTCCATTGCTTAGCCTGAGGTCTCTAAACAAAAACTAGCTTTCACTCACCCTTCTTTGATTAACCATCAGTGGGCAGGGAACTGAACATGATGAACCATTCTTGAAACGATTGATTAATGGCAAGCATTGTTGACCATACAAGTGTTGCGGGGGGAATTCCTGTAGTCAACCTTTACATCTCTAGAGATCTGTCCATCATTCGCAAAACCATAAATAGTTCGCAGCTGGATCTACCCTATTGTTGCTTTTTGTTGATGATTCCTCCTTATTACCAAGCATGAACGTCAATGAATTAACGACTGCCATCATTTCACCACTACTTCACCCACAAACTAAGCCAAAAACAGTAGCCAAACTACTAAATCACCCCCAACCACTAACCATTACCACTAACCAACCACAAACAAACTATTACCACTAACCAACCACTAGCCACAAACTCACCAGTAACCATCCACGGAATCACCCCACTGACCCTGAAACTCTCCCCGTTGCGCCCGCTACCTGCGGCACCGGAGAGCAACTTCGAGCGCAGCGGAAGGCGCTGGCGCCCGGGGCTCGCGGCCGATGCGGTGGTGGAGATGAACTTGCTGTCCTGGCGGCGCCCAACAGCGGGAAGTACCACAGATGTTCACTGAATCATCATGCGCTCATGGGAATTTCTGCTTGTTAAGATATCATTGTTGATGGTAATCATTGTTATTATTATTACTGTAATTTTCATTAAGATCATAATGCTGAACACCAAAAAATCGTGAAATTATAAATGTTAACATATATTAATACTTACAGTAATCATAATACTATTATAATAACAATCATAGCTTACTCATAATGGTTTATCAATCGTAATACTGAACAGCAAAAACCGGACGCCACAGGCGCAGCTGAAAAACAGGCATGAGAAGCCAACCCCCCCTGGAACGGCACTAGGTGGCACATGCGGTGCATCAAAAGGCAAGGGCGTGAGACACAGGACTCTCCTTACGGCATCATATTCTTCACGAGCCAAATCCGAAATAGCAACTTCGTAGTAAATTTCCAGTCCATGTGGCAATTTTATTTGGCGAAAGGTCGCTGTAGAGAACTGTATTGCAACCAGATCCAACTCAATCTCTTTGGACCCGCCGTTTTCCGCACCATGTATATAGATCCTATATAGATTCTTGGCCTTGCTGCAAGCACACCAGTGTTGAACCAAAAAGGATCAAAGACGCGTTTCTAACAAGCGGTCGATGTCTTGCACGCTCAAAGAATCCATCCTAAAACGGGCACCCACGTCTTTCGTCAATGCAGAGTTTTCAGACCTCAAACCTTTGCATCTGTTCAACAAGCCTTCCGGCGTGAGGAACGGACCCTTAATGGCTATTGACAACGGTCAATAGAATTGTTAATAACAAAGAGTGGGGGGCTCAATTACATATATATATATATATATATGTATATATATATAGATTAGGATTAAGAATGGCATAGTGGCTGAACAAAGGCTTGCTATGCCTAGTAATGGTTGTCAGGTGGTGAACATAACCAGGGGGTCTCAGTTTCAAATGGTCATAGTTTGTTGGTACTCAAATACAATCTTACCATGGCTATGTATGGTTAATGTTGTTTAATAATGATTGATAAATTGGTCGATATAATGATTATAATGATTAGAAGTTGGTGAACATAACTAGGGGAACTACCATTGATGATACATCAAATTTTAGCACTATAGTAAAGTGAGTCAACTGGATATCAACCACCTTATAGCTAGTGAAACCATACTTCTGGTAGATCTCTTGGGACACTAGACTCAGTAATTATGAGGTAGATACTCTGATGTGAAGGGTTCATTGAGGGACAACACTTGTGGTTACAACTGCAGTTGAAATGGTTATGATGAGGGACATAGGATTCTAGGAGCCATCAAAACAGCACCAATACGGACCTTTCAAACATTCACCGTGGGAAACCAGTACCTTTCTGTGTCAACATGTGTCAGCTATCACTATCAAACACTGTCAGCCCTGAAGCATTTCGATTCACACCGCTATTGTCAAACACCTTTTGCCACTTGCCGCTCACATCCCCTAGATGACCAAAGTACATGCATTTCGGATGAAGTTCATCCGTCCATTTTGGATGGTTGGGAGTGACCCATAGCATGTGGTGGCTTCTCAAAACTGGGAATCCAAACAATTGATGGTTTATTAAATGATTTTTGAGTACCAAAATGGTTAATAAATCATCCAAACAATTGTGTTTATTAGTATTAATGGTCAATAGTGGATAATTTATGGGTACCAAAATTTCGAGAAACACGCACACATGCATACAAAAATATATATATATATATAAATCCCTTGTTCTTGCTAGTCAGCATTACCTATTGTCAGTATATTACCTATTATCAATGGTGAATGATAGCCGTAAACCAGTATACACCAGTATGAATCAGCTTCTTAACCATTACTAAGCAGCTTGATAACCAGCTTAATAATCATTCCTTAACCATTCTAGTTGATTAATTATCAACCATTCTTACATGGTAGTTTCTCAAAAAAAAGGTACCCCCAAATCATCCTTTATATTAACAATTTATAGCAATAAACAAACCATACCTTTGGGGTTCCCCTATGGCTTGAGAAACACAAACTAGTAGCTGTTTGTTATTGTTCAACCATTTTTGTTTGTGATTATTCCTTATCATTCACCAGTATTAGCCACTCTAAACCAACCATACCTTTGGGGTTCCCCAAACTGTCTTGAGAAACCACCAAATAGTTGGTCGGTATATCATCCCCCATTTTTGTTGCTTGTTGTCCCGTATCATTAACCATTATCAATGGCTATAACCTCTACGCAACCTCTATAAAACCACTATCAACCATAGTTCACAAAAAAAACATGGTTTCCCCATAAAAACCATTGGTTATAACCCCTGTTGAAACCACTATTAACCGCGCTTAACCATAGAAACCCCTATGATGATAATCTTTTTAAAGGCAATTTCTGGGGTTCCCGGGTTCCCCGATGGCTTGAGAAACCACCATGTTTAACCACTCGGCGTCACAGAAACCCGGGGCATTGCTCTCCTCGAAGCGTTCCTCCAAAGTGACCAAGCGATCCTCGAGCGCCTGCTGAAATGGTGGGCTGCGGGCGAAGAAATGGGGGTTTCTTAGAACTACAAGCTGGTTGATGCTTCAGAATAAGGGATAACAACTAGCAAGTACAAATGATATACCAGCTACATATGACCATGGGTTCTTAAAACAATGGTTAACTAGCTGGTTAATGGCTAATAATAAGGTAAAAATGAGCAACCATAGTAGCGCAACAATGGTTTCTTAAAATTGTTGCGATTACAATCGAGAACGAGAGGGGAGAATAACCCATAACCAACACATGTAGTGGATATACCAGCTATAGTGGTGGTTTCTTAAAATCAGGGTACCCTCCAAAATTGGTTCGTTGATTGCTATAATTGATTCATATTGGATGATAATTGGGGGTACCCCCATTTTGAGAACTCCCCCAAATTAGCTGGTGGACCCGTGGTTAAGAACGCTTAATCCTGGCTAATAACTCACAAGAGATTGATGACAATGATGATCACTAATTGTTATGTTTAATAATGATGTTGATGGTAGATCCGAACAGGGGTTAAGTACTGCTTCAAAATAGTGGTTGATGATGGCTAGTGATTGTTTATGATGGTCCCAAATGGTTGATTAACTACAGTGACTATTGATTGCTAACAATCAATGGTCAATACTATTCAATGAATGTCAATTATGGTAGAACACCACCTCAATCGTGGTTAATAGTGGTTCATAATGGTTAATGATGGGTTCGAAACACCACTAATAAAAGCAAAAAAGGTCGGTCCATATCAAGAAACCACACAATTATTGTTTTACAGCAGGAATTTGATATGGCGTTACACCAGCTGGTGGGATGGGAACCACCGAAACCAGCAGCAACGGGATACCCATCACTATCTCAAAAACTGACGATTGGAAACACAAATCCGTCTTGCGCGGATTTATTTGCTGCTGATGTGCGTTTTCTTGATTGATCAATTTCACAAAATCATGACCATGGATATCATGGATATAAACGAACAATTCGACATAAGCTTGGCATTGAGTGACGTGTCTGTTAAGCTGGGGGATTGCTGAACAGCGCTTTATGAACAAGTATAGATCAACACTAACATGGCCGGTTGTGTCTGACGCCATATGGAACCCCAAAATGGTATGTTTATTACTATAAATAGTGAATAAAAATGATTTCGGGGCACCCCTATTTTGAGAAACAACCATGTAGGGATGCAACAAAAGCAATTACCTCCAAAAGAAGAGTAGCTGCTATCAACCATCAAAAAAACAAACAGCAGCAGTGGGTGGATCAACATAATGGTCTAAGCTTTGAAACATATTACCCTCATAAATACAAGGTAGATGCTCAAATCACATACATCTATGCACCCTAAATGTTGAAATGTGTAATTACATCAATGTATAAAAGGATATGTAAATACCCATAAATGTAACTATATGTATATGTGCAATTAAATGTACATATGTACAAATACCTTGAAAAATATCAACATACGGTTATCGTTATCATTGATGATGTATATCTATAGTTATCATCATTGTTGGTCACTACTGACCCATAGTCATGTAAACATATCAATATATGGCAGTGGGTCAGTTCACCCTGAACCCCTGGTTCCCATCATTAACCATTGATTTCCCTATGAAATTGTTGCTTAATATTGATGGTTAACTGCTTGACCCAGCTCGCCATATTGATACATATTGATACATATGGTGGTTTCTCAAGCCATAGGGGTACCCCCAAATCATCCACTATTAACCATTTATAGTCTATAAACCAACCATAACTTGGGGGTACCCCTATGGATTGAGAAGCCCCCATATCAACCATGTGACAGGGAAGTTCCATCGCCTGTCCCTCCGCGCCTTGGATTCTCCCAGAGCCACACAGAGACCCATCAAACCCAGAACGATACCAGCACCTCAAGGGGCATGGCTGCGACACAAAGTGCGGATGTAAAAAATCTGGGAGGTTTATAGGGGTCGGTTAATAATCATAGCTAATAATGATTAATAATCATGGTTAATAATGGCTAATACTGGTTAATAATAGGGGATAGTCACCAACAATAATGGTTAAAAACTACTATATGATGGTTTCTCAAGCCATAGGGGTACCCCCAAAATGGTTGGTTTATTGCTATGAATGGTTAATAATGGATGATTTGGGGGGTCCCCTATTTTGAGAAACCACCATAGGAGGCTGTCTACCTGGATGTGCACCCCCACGGCTCGTAAGTGGTCACAATTCCGATGGTTTCTAGGGGTTATAAGCTACCTTGTAAGGCTTATAACCATTGTTATAACCCCAGGTGCACAGCCAGCAGGGAAGAACCAACGATATCGGAGGGTTTATGACCACTTTAGAGTCGGGTTTAGCCGGTAGAACCAGTATTTAAATGTTTGTAATAGGGTTTATTGTTGCAGTTTCTTGTCTTGCTGGTTCTACCCCTGCTTATCCTCGGGTAGAACCAAAACATATCTGAGAATCGTGGGTTTATAGTAGGTTATTTTACATGCAAAATGTACAGTTTGTTTAAGTTTATACTAGGTTGCTAGGTTGTACTATTGTGGGCTTAGAGTACGGTATTACAATAGGGTTTATCTCAGAGATTGTCAAAAATCAAAAAGTGGATTCAAATGCAAATGCAGATGTTGTATGCATATGAATCGTAGAGCCTTTTGTGCGCTTTGCACATATCTACTAGTGAATTAATTCAGTCACACGTACACATACGTGTATCACACGGCATCAAATCACGTCAAATGACATCACGTTTTATTGCAGTACACAGCTTCTTTCATACATGCACACACACAGGCATATACATATGTACAAACAGAGACAGACCTATATAATGAATAAAATATATATATATGAAAAAAGAAAGATATTGATATCCACATTGCATCCATCCATACATAGAACGCACACGTTCTTTACGAGTTAAATACTGCACGTAAGGCAAGGCCAGCTGGTACTTCGCAAGCTGGGCCCCTGCAAGGCGGCACAATAAGCTCACCACCACGCTATGTGCATAGATTAAGCGCGAGACCCCAAGGGTAAATGGTTGGCTGTGGCAAAGACATTGGGATGTTTTGTTCCCACAGTCGCAGACTGCAAAATAAGTTGGAAACCATTCATAGACATACAAATCAATTCTTGTTCCATTACATTGATGTAACTGCCCAGGCAATTTCTTCCCTAAGCACAAAAATGGCGCTGGAAACGCACAGAAAAACCACGTAGCAAGGCATCAGGTCGCAAGAGCAGCAACTCAACATCGCCAAAATGCTCCATGTATGGTATCTATTCACCTACAAAACTGGGACATGTTTTATAGGGACAGGTGGTGGTTGCTTAAAATATGAGGACCCCAAAGGTCTGGTTGGTTTAGTGCTATCAACATGAAAATATCATAAACTGGATGGTTTGGGGATACTTTTTTCTCAGAAACCACCATGGAGGTAAATATACCATACATGGATTATGTGGGTTGTTACTATCAGCCATCGGATTATGCTTCCAGAGATGGTGAATATTCACATAACCAATCTGATTATATTTCCTCACAATGTAGCTGGTTGAGTAAGCCTGAAACCTTTCAACTGAAATCCTTCAATCTCGCTAGTGTTTGGCCATCAACAGGGACATATGCCCGTTGTGGTTGGTGCCTATTGCGATGCAAGCGGCACCAATATTGGCGCCCATTCTGTACCATCAGCAACCACCATAAACCATCCTGAACGAGTATCTACCATAAGTATTGACACTATTTCACTTTCATGTTCTAAAAATATTGTCAACAAGAATTAGTCAGCATCATGTATTATTAGCCACTATCAACCATCTACCAACCAACATAATCTATCATCAATCAAAGTCATCAACCATCATCATTGTAGACCATCATCCATTGTTATCAACCATTATCATAGCGGTCATTCTCCATAGTTACCGCCCATAAAACACTGGTTGGCGGCTTCAACCCTGATGAAAAACAGTACCCAATCAACCATTCGTTGATAATTACAAGGAAAAATGGTGAACATGTCAATCAAACCACCAAGCATCAAGAACCATTCTTCACCACCTTATTGAACTAACTTCTTCCCAGCCCCCCCCCCCCCTTGC